>OX421494.1:51118723-51232257 GCA_949126835.1 Anisus vortex | reverse complement strand
CCATTACCGCTCAAGTTTTAATAGACGTGTTAGCGATTATTTAATGGTAATCATTACGGTGTTATCAAAAAAATCTCTCAAACACATTAATTTATGGTTATCGAATCCACGTCTTTTGGTGCGATTAAAAAAAAAGTAAGCAAGAACAAAGGTATTGGAATCTCTCTCTTCCCCCCCCCCCCCCACCACTTGGCGTGAAGAAAAAAGTAAGTAACCTTTCAAACTTGTGGAAGAACAAGCCTTAACCTGGATTCAAACCCAGGACCCTAGGTCTGTCAGCCAGCCGAACGCTCCCATTGTGCCCATACCATTGTTTTCTTGTTCATACATTATTTTATTTTTTTAAATATAACATATAATTATAAATGAAATGCATTTTTTTAATAAATAATTTTAAATAAATTAATAAATTAACTTTTTCTTTTAAGAACCATAGATACGTTTAGCAGTTTAGATTAATAAAAAAAATACATTATATGTAACTAAGTACAATAGATATAGTGAAGAGAAAGGTTAAGAAAAAAGCAGGAAAAGATTTTATGTTTGTGTGGCGATAATTTAGTCAGTTTTGGCAAAAGTCATTTAGTTATAAAATTTATGTAAGAGATTTTATATAGAGTTTCTTTGCCGAACAAACAAAAATATATATTTGGAGAATAATCATATAGGCCTATATATGGAGAACAAGAAAAAGACAGGGATAGGGAGAGAGAGAGAGAGAGAAAGATTCATATCGTTTCAGTTGAATGGTTTCATTCAAGAATGAGGCTCCACTCGTTGACTCGTCAACGCTTTATTTTGGTGACGAGTGGGCGAACTGTACACATTTCTTGCCCCCCACCCTCCCACTCCGCCACCTCCCAAACTCTCAGCAGACCTTTAAGGAGGGGGGGGGGGAGTCACTCAACATTCAAATATCTGGTTAAATAGTAAACTGAAATATACATTTATACACAAAAACCTTACGCTACAGGAGGTAGACACAAGTACATCGTACGCTAGACTCTTTTCTCTTTGTATCCGCATGGCAGCTTAGGAATACATACATCAAAAGTAAGTTGTGATTTTGATCTACGTATAGGTTATTTTGTTCTTGTGGGTTACCGACAAAGATTTGTCATTGCCGTAACATTGTTACAGGTAAAAACCATTATCTACGTATGTATGGACAAGAATTAGTCGCCTGTTAGAGCTGTTTGTGTCTTTATACTGTCTCTCGGTATTGTGTCGAAATTTAATATCCCTTTTAATGTTGTTGTTTATATAAATCGTTGTATTTATTTCATTTTTATATATTTTTCATTTAGAAAAACTAAACGAGTATATGACATGAAAACTTTAGATTGGTCTTAAATAAATTATTTTAATATAATAAAGAATTGCGTCAAACGCTTATCCGTGGTCTGAGCTTAGTCTTGCATTTTTATTAACGTTTTAAATGATGTTTAGTTACTGTTTTTTTTTGTTGGTTCAGGTAACCCATTCCAGGCTCGCATGCCATTCGGGAAGAAAGATCATTCATATGCATTTGTTCTCACATAATTTATAAGAAAAGTGTTTTTGTCCTTTTTTTTATATGAGGGTTGCAACGAGTTGTTATTGTGTTGTATTTCTAAATTATTAAGAATCCAAGGGAATCCCACATGACGCGGTACCTGGACTTGCAAATTGGAATAAGCCTCTGTGGTGAGATCATTCTATAAGTCTACGGAGTATTATAACAAGGGTATGGTATTGACGTAACATAAATTATAAGTTACAATGCAGCAGGTCATGGGCTATGAGTGGGTCGGTGAAGAAGAGGCCACTTGTTGTATTGTCCACAAAGTGTTTACATATTCGTGTCTTCTGCTCTCTGTCTAGGATCTTGTTCAGAATGAAATAAAAATAAAACTCAAGCCACCCGATGAATGTTCAAAGAAGAATTTATTGCTTGAACTTGTGTACAATAAAAACATTCAAATTCACTGATAAATAATAAATAGCTTCCTTGTAGCTAAGCGTCCTTTAAATAGATTTTGGTACAGAATCACTAGAATAGATTAAGGCCCGATTCCACATAAAAATTTTAAAATTCTTCAAAAATATCACATTTGAGAAAACGAACTAGAAATACATTTCAATATCTTAGGAACATGTTCTTCTAATTAATTTTTTTATAAATGATTGTTTAAATATGTTTTAAAACGTTTTAAATGTAAATAAATAACTCTACATGAGCAAGCGAGACAATTCCAAATGTAATATAGAAACTATTATTACATGCTATACACACACATAACAATAGAATAGAATTTTGCTGTGTTGCCAACACAATAACTAGCTGACTTTACTTTTCCCTTATATCATCAGGTAAAGGGGCGCCTCTCCACCCCCCACCCCCACACCCCACACACACACAAACACTTCTTTTTCAACTCGGGATGAAATAAAACCTGAGATCTACACAATTTCTACTCCAACGTTCGCCCCTTGACCACAACGTACCAATAAAGTAAAATACCCTTCAGACCAAACTGATCATAGGGCTGGTGAAGCTGCGTTCGCCAGTTACCGTGGCCACGGCATACTAAGGGATGTGTGGCCAGTACAATGCCCAGCCGCCTTCACTTTACCCCAACTAATGTCAGGTACCCACCAGAGCTGGATAGACTCAGGGACAACCCTCCAGTCCCGGGGAACAAATCGTAGCCGCCACCAGGATTCGAACCCCAGATACTCCGGATCGCCAGTTGAACGCGCTGCCGATGCTCGTCCACCGTGCCCCCCCCCCCCTACAACGGCCCCATAACAACAACAAAAGTTTGAAATAATTTCACAATGGCGTCTAAATTAAACACGTATATGCATATCATTATTTTAGTCCCGCATATCTGGACAACTCCTTTGTTGTTTTTTTCGACAGTCACGACATGCCAAGGGGATTAACCCATGTCAACCTTTTTGTTTTTTTAGAATTAATTACATTTTATGTTGTTTAACATTAGCTAGTTACCTTGTTAGCATTTTTTAAAAAACGTATTCTTTCTTTAAATAAAGTCTTACTATTCTTCTTGTGCGGAGACGAAATGCTTGAAGGCAATATCGATTAGATCTGATTGGTTAGATTCATAGGGTCTCAACGGGGGCGTTATCGCCCCCCGGAGGGCGGTGAGAAGCTTTAGGGTGGCGCTGACGTTCCCGGGGCGATTGGGGGGCGGTGAAGGGCAAGTGGGCTGTACAAGCGTACCTGATATAATTTGAACACCTCAGCTATTTTAATGGATTAGTTTTTGGATGAAATGTGATGTAAACGCAAGTGATGCTAAGTATCTGATATCCCCCAACAGTAGGCCTACATATTATACTAATAAAAGAGAAGAGTCGCATGGACTTTTCCAACAAGTAGGGGTCAGTATTAGACAAGTATGGTGTGTGGCCGACTCGTCTTATGGTTAGTTCACCGCACTGTCAAACGACACGACACGGGATCTATCCCTGCCGCCGACCGATCCCTGTCGTCCAAACATTTGCTAATATTAATAATATTTAAAAAAAAACACTTGACACGTCTTGGGTTCGAGCCCCGCCACCGGCAGATCCCTGTCGCCCTACAGGAGTTTTGGGACTAGATGACGTTAATATTGAGTTGTTATCACATGCGCTTAACCGGCAGCAGTGAAACCTCTCACAGATTAATAGTCTTCTAGAGCGCACTGAGCATGCTAAAATAGCATGGATAGAAGCGCTATATAAATTACCATTACCATTACCATTACCAATATTAGTGATATTTTGATCTTTTACTGTGATGTCCTTTAATGCGTTATAGAGTTTAACATAGCCACAATAAAATTATCGTTAAGCCGAATGGATACGTAGTAACCGTACAAACTGGGTAGTTAATATAATGTTTGAAAATATACATATAAATTCTTTAGTCATATAATATTTATGTATTTTTAAAATACTTTTTACAGTTTGATCATTTCAAAGTTATAAATTGTAAGCCATCTATTTTTTGATTGGCTCAAATGAAACGAGTTAATTATCTCACTTTCATTAAAAAATCGTTCCACATTTGATTCAATAGTGATACCAAACAAGTTCTGTTTTGTAGTGTAACAAAAATTACTGACTAACCTAATTACTAATTATAACCAACAAGCCTCTTGTTTAGATAATTTGTTGATCTATTAATTCTTACAATATGCTTCCTTCAGTTCTTTTAAAGATAATAAATAAGTACACAAATCTAGTCGGCCCAAAAAAAAAATGCGGAAACTATATTGACCCTTTAACTTCTAGAGGGGTGAAAGTTTGGGGGGGGGGGGGGAGAGATGGGCGGAAAAAATATTTAAAAGGGGGCGGTGAGCCGAAAAATGTTGAGAACCTATGGGTTAGATAAAACCGGCTGGTCCAGCGCTTAGTTCACCGGACTGTCAACCAAAAACCAACTGACACGTCGCGGGTTTTATCCCTGCCACCGACGGATCCCTGTCGCCCTGCAGGCGTTTTGGGCCTAGTGGACGTAATAATCTTCTATCTAGAAGAAACGTCTGTAAACTTATAAGATGCATAACTAGTAGAATCCTGATTGGTTGAGAGTGAACTACAGACTTTGGTAATCTTTAAAACTTATTTTTCTATATATATTAAACGGATGTAATCTTATAAACCTAAAATTAGTTGTAAATCATAAGGACTTGCCCGTCCTCGAGATAAAAACCTGAATATATTTCATATTAAATGTTTTTAGTTTAGTTTTGAGATATTTTGTAGGGTGGCCAGAGTCACCCCTTTAAATAATTTGAAGAAGAAAATTTAGGTGGAAGAAAACACACTAGTTTCTGATCTGTGTACTGCGTCATTAAAATGTCTTTTATGTGCGACTTACTACTTAGCTTGAAGTGAATGCAAATATTGATCTGTTGTATTGAACCTGGTTAGTATATTATAACAAGGTGTGCGCCATACATTCATATATATAAACTCTATAAATGTGACATTTACTACACCGTTTGTATAGCCCAAGCTAAGGCGATACATATTGGCGTTTCCTATGTTAAATATTTTCCTTCCTTATTGGTTCTTTATATTTGCTCTCAATACTTTCAAATACAATATATTATAATTTACTGGCGCACCTCTTAAATATAAGATATATACAATCTACGCATTTAAGTGGTTCAAGTCTAGATTTGAATATCTTATCTGATACATTACAGACGCTCGCCTTCTATAAAGAAGAGTTTTGCGTCCAACGCTCATCCGCGGTTTGAGTCTAGTACTGCAGTTCTATTAGTGTTTTAAATGATGTTAAGTTACTGGTTTTCCGGGTTACTTCAGGCAAACCTCTCCAGGCTTAGAGGTCACTCGGGAAGAAAGAGTACTTATATGCATTTGTTTCTCGCATAAGGGAAAGTGTTTTTGTCCTTATGTTCATCCGAGAATTGTAACAGATTGTTTTGATTACACCTTTTAATGTTTTTTTTAATAGATCAGGTAACCCATTCAATGCCCTCAAATCTGGATGCCAGAAGCACAATGCTTTTACAAGTGCATCATTTCTTGACATTTCCTACCTTGAGTCCGGGAAGAACTTGTATTATAAGATAATTACTCTTATCTTAGATACGAATTTATCAGACGTTACATCAGTAGTATCAATAAATACGATTACTGCACTCGAGACTTATCTTTGACTTAAAGCTAATCTCGCAATCGGTAATGTTGATAAGTCTATTTAACCGATGTGGAGTAGTTGGTTGTCCAGACTTATTCAGATAACCCATTCATTGTCCAGTTGCCCTTCGGGAAGAATGAGAAATCGTAAGAATTGTTTCTGGCGTGTGGACTTAAAAAAAAAAACAACAAACAATGTATGACATTGAGAAGTAAACATAATTCTTCCTTGAAAGAAAATCTGTAAGTAAAACCTCCCTCAATGCTAGGACCCGCAGTTACAAAATGAAACTTAGAATCTAGAGCATGGTTCAGCAGCCTAGCGAAATCGTGCCACACTTGGCACGCAGAGCGATTTTAAATGAAACTCGAAAGACCCCCCCCCCCCCAAACACCCCCCCCCCCCAAAAAAAAAGGGCAATGCATGTGTCATATACACAAAAAATTGAGTGCTACAGCAGGGTGCTTTTTAGGCTGTTAGCACGTTGAATGAATTAGAAATCCTACTTTGGCACACTATTATCTAAAGGTTGCCGATCCCTGGACTGTAGCACGACCTGCCTTAGAGATTTATCTATAGGCCTACGTATTATTATTTTTTTCTCTATTTCAGTCTCTTTCCGCAAGTTCCAGAATAAACACACGGACAAACAAACAAGAGTTACTTCTATTGAAAACTAATATCAATTTTTAAACCTGACACAACATTATTACCCCGAGGTTGTCCGTCATTTAGATCTCTGTGCCCCCCTCCCCACTGCTCCCCACTGCTCCCCACTCCCCTAACCTCTACTCTACATTCGCACCTCTTACATACCTGACGAGGCATATAATATAGAACTATTCCCCCCCCCCCCCTTTCTCTTCCCATAACCTCGCATCGGATTTTATAGAATTAGTTTTCCTGACATAATGGGGCATGTATCAACACATTGACAGGGGGGCGGGGGAATCGGAGGGAGTATGTTACTTCCCACAGTAGTAATATCTGCTATTTAGGCTACTAGGGTGAATATAGACAAACTGACACCGAATAACTTTCTACCTAATGTTTTATTACTTATTAAACGATAGAATTATTCTGGTTTTTTTTTTAAAGTGGAATTTAGGACAATTTAGGTTACACTCCGAGTAATGTATAGAATACGAGCCGGCGTTTATAGCACACACATACACACACACACACACACACACACACACAAAGAGCTTAGATTTAGACTATACAAGTCAGTGCCGGCTCAAGATACTGGCAACTGGGCGCTTCGGAATGTTTTTGAATAAAGGAAGTAACATAAAATAAAACATAGTTCTAGAATAAAGCGATGTTGTTGTTTTTTCCAGTGTCAACATTTGAATCATTATTATGCTTTTATGTTATCTATATACTATAGACGGCGCTGGTTGTACAGGGCGCCATCGAACAAAGGTTCAAATCTCGTAACCTGATTTTATGACATCAATATTTTATCACCAAATAAAAAGTTGATATTGTAAATCGATTCTTTAAAATAAAAATAAAAAAATATCTAGATCGATACGTATACGGATTAAATCAGATAGATAGATAGAGCGATAGACAGATAGACATACTGACATAAAGATAGATATAGATTGATTGGTTAATTGATGAATTGATTGTTTGATTGACAGAACCATCATTTAGTAGTATATATTACAGACATTCTTTATATAAGAAGACTACTGCGTCCTACGCTTATCCGTGGTCTGAGTCCAGTCTTGCATTTTTATTAGTGTTTTAAGTGATGTTAAGTTACTGGTTTTCCTGGTTTGTTCAGGCAACCCTTTTCCAGGCTCGGATGCCACTCGGGAAGAAAGAGTACTTATATGCATTTGTTCTCGCATAAGTGATAAGGAAAGTGTTTTTGCCCTTATGTTTATCTGAGCATTGCAACAGGTCGTTATTGTGTTGTATTTCTAAATTAGAGTTTAATGCCTTATGTATTATTACTACTTTACTCTTTGCCCCAGTAGGGAAGGGTGCTAAACAAAAAATAATTCCATTAATTGATCTGAAAGTGGCAATGTAAAGTTTAAGAACCACTGCACTAGAACTATAAAGATCTGAAAGTGGCAATGTAAAGTTTAAGAACCACTGCACTAGAACTATAAAGATCTGAAAGTGGCAATGTAAAGTTTAAGAACCACTGCACTAGAACTATAAAGATCTGAAAGTGGCAATGTAAAGTTTGAGAACCACTGCGCTAGAACTATAAAGATCTGAAAGTGGCAATGTAAAGTTTGAGAACCACTGCACTAGAACTATAAAGATCTGAAAGTGGCAATGTAAAGTTTAAGACCCACTGCGCTAGAACTATAAAGATCTGAAAGTGGCAATGTAAAGTTTAAGACCCACTGCGCTAGAACTATAAAGATCTGAAAGTGTCAATGTAAAGTTTAAGAACCACTGCGCTAGAACTATAAAGATCTGAAAGTGTCAATGTAAAGTTTAAGAACCACTGCACTAGAACTATAAAGAAAAGAAGCAGCTCGAGGGATAGAGAAATACCTTCTCCCCACTGACTACAGTATGAGTCGTTAACTAAACAGAGCTAAAGAGTCTCCACTTAAAGCACTCGGGATCATTAACTGAGCAATCACTTCATTAATTAATGTCTTTAGCGTGTCTGACATCTCGACTATTAATGTGTTTTTCATGTCAGCCAATCAAGAGAAAAACATATTTTTTTAAACTTTTGTTTTATTATGCTTTTTTTGAAGTGTAAGCATGATGTTAACCCTTCCCGTACCGACCTACTTCTATCTATGCTGCCTTCAGTTCCGCTATATACGCGCCCGGGACTGTAAGGGTTAACTTACTAGACTAAAGATAAATGCAAACAAATTAATCATTTATGTACGACCTTGTGTGGAATGGTGGCCGAGCGGCAGCGCGTTCGACTGGTCTACCGAAAGTCGAATCATGGTGTTTTTTTGTCAATTGACAAGCTAATGATGCCTTGAGTATCTCTCTCTCTCTCTCTCTCTCTCTCTCTCTCTCTCTCTCTCTCTCTCTCTCTGAAAGTACACATTAGATGAAGCATGTGTGTTTGTTTTATTACATTGTGTGAATTAGGATGTACGCGGAGAGATCAGACCGAGAAAACGACGTGTAAGCCCGACACACTCACAATTATTTTTGTGTATCTAGAATCTAGAGTAAGAAGTACCCAGTCAAACCAAATTAATCCATAGAGCCGGTAAATCAGCTTTTCCCCCAGTTTTGTGGCCACGGCATACTAGGGGATTGTGTGGCCTGTACAATGCCCAACCGCCTTTTTTTTTTACCCCCAACTAAAGTCAGGGACACCATCGAGTCCAGGGGGGAAATCCTAGGCTTCACCAGGATTCGAGCCCAGGACCTTCGGTACGCCAGTCGAATGTGCAGCCGCTGAGCCACCCTTTCTCGAATAAATAAAAGCCTATATGCCTGACGCTCAGACAGGATGTTAGACAAAATATTTCAACTGCCTCACTATAAATCTAAAAGATAGGAGCCTAATTTCTTTAAAATGAAAGTGCCACTTTCAAGGTTATTTTGAACTTCGTGGATCACGGAGCAATGTCCTCGGCCCTGTTCCCAAAATGTCGTGAATTTCCTAAAACTCTAAAAACTAAACAAATGACCTCAAAATTTTGAGCTTTTTTTTGTTTACCTAACTAGCAATGACAAAGAGCTCTTATTCTTATCTAAGCTGAGATTTCTTTTGCGTCGACACACGTTTCCAGGTGCATCCAAAATTAAGGTATTCCCACATATAGCCAGGTGTTAAAGTTCCCAACAGCATGCGGTTGGCTATACATTATGAATTATCCTATGCCCTCGATAAAAAAAAAAGTGTACGTTTTAATATATTTAGGTTTTAGGCTTGGGTGATATTTTGTCTTATCGTTTGAAGGCGTGCCTTCTGAGAAGAGTTTTACTTACGCTTATATGTGGTTAAATTCTTGTCTTGCATTTTCGATAAGACTTGTAAAAGGATGTTAAGATGTTGGTTTTCCCATAGACTCTAATAAGATGGACCGCTTGCTCTATTTTTAGAGCTTATATCATATTTTTTTCCGTGCGCAACCATAAAGGCTGTCTTACATTACTTCTACGCTCCTCGTTGTTTCTTAAATGTTTCCGCTTTATACAACTTTCGATTTTAATTTTAATTTTTCATTGAGAAAATTGAAGCGATTCAATAAGACGGAAGTGCAAAGGAAACAACGAATCGGAAATTCCGAAAATCAGTGTTTCGAGTCATCATATAGCAGAAATACTAAAGCAAGGTAACCCATTTCTTACTCGAAACTTGGGTGTTGGAGTCTTAACTATCTGTCTATCTTTATATGGCATCCTATAAAGATAGATAGTTAAGACCCCAACTCTCCAACACTCCATCGGTCTATCTATCTGTCCATATATCTGTCTATCTATCTGTCTATATATCTGTCTATCTATCTGCCTGTCCATCTGTCTATCTACCTGTCTGTCTATCTGTCTATCTATCTGTCTATCTATCTGTCTATCTATCTATCTGTCTATATATCTGTCTATCTTTCTATCTATCTGTCTATCTGTCTATCTGTCTATCTGTATCTGTCTATCTGTCTATCTGTCTATCTGTCTATCTGTCTATCTGTCTATCTATCTGTCTATCTATCTGTCTATCTATCTGTCTATCTATCCGTCTATCTATCTGTCTATCTATCTGTCTATCTATCTGTCTATCTATCTGTCTATCTATCTGTCTATCTATCTGTCTATCTATCGGTCTATCTGTCTATGTATCTGTCTATCTATCTGTCTATCTGTCTATCTATCTGTCTATCTATCTGTCTATCTATCTGTCTATCTATATGTCTATCTATATGTCTATCTGTATGTCTATTTATCTGTCTATCTGTATGACAATTGGTCATCTCTTTTTTTTCTTTAGTTTTGATTAAAATATGTTTATATCTTTTACTAGATTTATAGCCAAGTACAGGCTACCGACCATTCCTTATACTTCACTAAAACCTTTTAATGTTAGGTACATTTTCTATAATTTCTCTCTCTTTATGTAAGTGGTCATTTTTGTATATAACGAAAACAGCAACGACCGAATATCACTTCTTCACTGCATTTCGGTTTTATATAACCACTTAAGGTGAATTGCTCAACTAGGAATGGTCTCTTTGATGTTCAGATTAGTTCAAAGGCCAAACACAGGATGGACTTTCATACATTATCTAGAGACAAGCGAATGTGTGTGTGTGTTCGTCAGTGAGTATGTATGTATATAGGAAATGACCAAAATGTAGCCAGTTTGAACAAAGATTTAAATTAGAAAAAAAAAACATAGCGGCTACATGGGGCTATATCTGTGATGTTTCTTTTTTTTTTTTAGTTCGGCTCTATCAAGGCGTGTTTGACTAGTTAGGTTAAAATGATCAAATGAATCTAGTTGTACCACCTGGTTTACTCCGTTCCCGCTCTCTCTCCCCCTCCCGCAATCCTTTCTCGATCTCTACCTTACTTAATTTACTCCATCCCGAACCAATATCTCTGCATCTTTCTGTCTCTCTGTTTACACCCGCCCCCCCCCCCCCTTTCACTCGTTCCGTCTCTCTCTCTCTCTTCTTTTCATCCACATCACTCATATTCTATTCCAATGTTTCCCTTTCTCTCGTTCATTTTCTCTCTTTTTTGTCGTCCGTTCATTCTCCATAAATCTCTCTCACTGAACAGCCGCTCTAACTTCACCCCCCCCCCCACCACCCACGCCACTATTCGCCTATCTTCCTTCCCCTCCCCCAGCAACACCAGGCCACTTAATAAAAAAACTGACCCCTTCCTCCCCCGCATTTAATAACATGAACTCCAATTGATGACAACTCGAGATACTGCTAGTATACTCAAAAGTGGTCATGTGTGTTCCGCTGCCGTGTTTGTTTGTGTGTATGTGTGTGTGTATGCGTGCTGCCAGTAAGAACCCCCCCCCCCCCACAAATGCACGAACTGAGCGATAGGATCCGCCGCCAACACACACACACACCAGGCTACTGACACTCCCCTGCTCTAGTGTCTTGTCAGTCGCCTCCTCACTATGGATGTCACAGAAGTTGATTTTGTGTCAGACGGAGACCTTGTGACATTTGAAACTTTCACACGCGGCCTGCTAAACATTCATAGCTTCACATCTAGTCAAATAAAGGTCTGAGGTTAAAGGCACGATTTTCTGTTGGATAAATTTATTGTGAGTCTTACGGTACGTTTAATTTCCCATTATCATGTCTACTCAGATGCAATAAATAGCTTAATATATTTATCTTTTTACTTGTGATTGATTTTATTGTTTGTTTATTGAAAGTTTGTTACTCCTTCTTTATTTGCTATTTTGTAAGTTTTCTTACTTCGTTGATGGTTTACTCTATTGTTTGTTGTGATTGTAAACTTACATGTTTATTTACGCATGTGTTTATTATCTTTATCATTGGTAAAAACAACAACACGAATCCACATCCGACAATTTGATCTGCAGGACTTGCGTACTGTGTCTGCTTACTTGTTTGCTTGTCTTATAGTATATGTCTGACTGTCCTGTACATTTGATTCTTTATTTGCTTGTGTGTGTGTCTGATGTTTGGTATGATTTACATGTTCGTGAACTTTCCCCATTAAAAGTACTCCACTGCAAGATTTGAACACGCCTATGATATATCCCACCGCCCCCAACTCACCCCTTCACCTTAAACCAAGGTTATAATACGCATGACTTATTTCATCTCACCGCAAGACTCCGCCCAGGGAAGTATCATACATTATTTATCACCCTAACCCCCCAACACCCCCACTCCCCCAATATCTCCTCCATGCCTGTTCGGCTACCTGTTGCATACATATAAACGGATGTCTGTCTAGCATGCGTCTCTTCCCTCGAAGTAGTATTTGGAGATCGTTATCCCGAGCTCCCGCGTTGACCCCTTGCCCCTGTGTGCTACTCGACAAGTGTTGAGACGGGAATCGAGTTGAAATAATTAGGTGGTGATGGAGATATTCCGGCGTGCATCTTGGTGAGTTCTTTTAGTTAAAACTGATAGTGAGAATTCTTTTGAATACCAGGTATTTTTATGCAATATTTGTATTTATATATATTATAGTTACCTATGTAGGCCTACCTTAAAATAATTAGTCTCTCTCTAGGCCTATATTTATATATCTATCTATCTATCTATCTATCTATCTATCTATCTATCTATCTATCTATCTATATATTCTGAATACTGATATGTTATAATATATATATTTGCCTATTTACAATGAACATTTATATCACTTTTATTTTTTATCTCTCTCTATACATATTTAAATACATATAGGCCATACCCATTTCGAGCAATTTTATATATTACAAGCCGTTATGTGCCCGGTCCTCCGAACCGGCTAAAAGTTATGTTTACATACACTCTAACTACTCAGGCAGTTATAATGAGATTGCCTGCATGACCTACGACACGAATTTAAACGTGAGGTAATTTTTTATTTGCCCGCTACAACATGAATTACCCGTTAAAATCATTACTCATCACCCATTATAACAATTACAAAATTGCCCGCTATAAATTACGACGCAAATTAAAACATGAATATATTTTGTTCTATTCATTGATAAAGAACATTCGACAGTCCTTTTTTTTTTTTAATGATTGTTTGATATATTTTTTTACGACAAACATTAAGTAGCAGACCTATGTTGTGTTGTTTTTGTTTATTTGCTATTTATTTATTTATTGTTGCTTTGGAAGCAAACTTAGAATTAAATTTTCTATTCAACATGTAAAACAATAACAAATGAAACCCATATGAAATAATGTTTATAAAACGTATACGACACGAATTAAAACTTTAAAAAGTTAGTTCCGGCAATTCGAACATTGCCCGGCAAATTAAACATTGCCCGGTAATTTAAACATTGCCCGGTAATTTAAACATTGCCCGGTAATTTAAACATTGCCCGGTAATTTAAACATTGCCCGGTAATTTAAACATTGCCCGGTAATTTAAACATTACCTGGTAATTTAAACATTGCCCGGTTTTATAAACATTGCCCGGTAATTTAAACATTGCCCGGTAATTTAAACATTGCCCGGTAATTTAAACATTGCCCGGTAATTTAAACATTGCCCGGTATTATAAACATTGCCCGGTAATTTAAACATTGCCCGGTAATTTAAACAATGGCCGTTACCAAGGCGATAAGCCTAAAGGTGCCCAGTTCTCGGAACTGGATAAAATAACCCATGGAGTTATAAACAATAGTCTTCCATTTAAATATTGCATTCTACAAATTACGACGCAAATTAAAACAACTTCTTAAACGCATAAATACGCAAAATTTGATGACGCCATATATAATTATAAGCTTAAATATAGAGTGTAACCAGGACCACTGCGTTTAAATATGCTTAATAAGGCGTCGGTATTACTTCCCGAAACAGAAAAAAAAATACTATATCTATTTGCTTTGTCCTATGTTTGTAAAGTTTTAAATTATTAATTAGCTTTAAGTCATGTATTCACAGTGTAAAGTATTAAAGTAGTGATAGATTAAGAAAATCAACTACAGTATTGGTAGTGTAAAGAATTTATGTTGTTTACGGCACGTAGACAATTTAAACATGAAGAAAATTTGTTCCCGTCATTGAGTTGAGATAAAAATCCATGCACTTAGTTTGATGACGTCAATTTAAACATGAATGAAAAATGTCCCTTCATTGCTATAAAATCCATGCGCAAAGATTGATGACGTCATAAAAATAATCTCAGCGCATCCTTTTTTTTCTAACCTTGTGACGAAAAACTATAAAAAGTTGTACTGGCAAAGACAATGTGAATCAAAAGTTGTGTTTTTTTCGCGTTTTTTGACCAAACTGACCACTGCGGTCATTTTAATTTTTTTAAAACCTTGACAGTGTTCACCGCCGTAACGCAAAGAATATTTGTAGCAAATTTCACGTTTTTATGTCCAGTATTTAAAAAGATTATGCGGTATGTACATACATACATACATATTCCTTTTGAGATTTATATATATGATGACTAGCCGATTATGTGCCCGGTCCTCCGAACCGGCTAAAAGTTATGTTTACAAACACTCTAACTACTCAGGCAGTTATAATGAGATTGCCCGCATGACCTACGAAACGAATTTAAACGTGAGGTAATTTTGTATTTGCCCGCTACAACATGAATTACCCGTTAAAATCATTACTCATCACCCATTATAACAATTACAAAATTGCCCGCTATAAATTACGACGCAAATTAAAACATGAATATATTTTGTTCTATTCATTGATAAAGAACATTCGACAGTAGCCTACTTTTATTTTTTTTTTTTAATGATTGTGTGATATATTTTTTTACGACAAACATTAAGTCGCAGACCTATGTTGTGTTGTTTTTGTTTATTTGCTGTTTATTTATTTATTGTTGCTTTGGAAGCAAACTTAGAATTAAATTTTCTATTCAACATGTAAAACAATAACAAATGAAACCCATATGAAATAATGTTTATAAAACGTATACGACACGAATTAAAACTTTAAAAAGTTAGTTCCGGCAATTTGAACATTGCCCGGCAAATTAAACATTGCCCGGTAATTTAAACATTGCCCGGTAATTTAAACATTGCCCGGTAATTTAAACATTGCCCGGTAATTTAAACATTGCCCGGTAATTTAAACATTGCCCGGTAATTTAAACATTGCCCGGTAATTTAAACATTGCCCGGTAATTTAAACATTGCCCGGTAATTTAAACATTGCCCGGTAATTTAAACATTTCCCGGTAATTTAAACATTGCCCGGTAATTTAAACATTGCCCGGTAATTTAAACATTGCCCGGTAATTTAAACATTGCCCGGTAATTTAAACATTGCCCGGTAATTTAAACAATGGCCGTTACCAAGGCGATAAGCCTAAAGGTGCCCAGTTCTTGGAACTGGATAAAATAACCCATGGAGTTATAAACAATAGTCTTAAGCGGCGATAAAGTATTTTCCGGTAACTTAAACCATTTAAATATTGCATTCAACAAATAACGACGCAAATTAAAAACAAAATTTTGTTCCCTTCTTAAACGCATAAATACGCAAAATTTGATGACGCCATATAATTATAAGCTTAAATATAGAGTGTAACCAGGACCACTGCGTTTAAATAAGCTTAGTAATGCGTCGGTATTACTTCCCGAAACAGAAAAAAAATGCTAAATCTATTTGCTTTGTCCTATGTTTGTAAAGTTTTAAATTATTAATTCGCTTTAAGTCATGTATTCACAGTGTAAAGTATTAAAGTAGTGATAGATTAAGAAAATCAACTACAGTATTGGTAGTATAAAGAATTTATGTTGTTTACGGCACGTAGACAATTTAAACATGAAGAAAATTTTTTCCCGTCATTGAGTTGAGATAATAAAATCCATGCACATAGTTTGATGACGTCAATTTAAACATGAATGAAAAATGTCCCTTCATTGCTATAAAATCCATGCGCAAAGATTGATGACGTCATAAAAATAATCTCAGCGCATCCTTTTTTTTCGAACTTTGTGACGAAAAACTATAAAAAGTTGTTCTGGCAAAGACAATGTGAATCAAAAGTTGTGTTTTTTTCGCGTTTTTTGACCAAACTGACCACTGCGGTCATTTTAATTTTTTTAAAACCTTGACAGTGTTCACCGCCGTAACGCAAAGAATATTTGTAGCAAATTTCAAGTTTTTATGTCCAGTATTTAAAAAGATTATGCGGTATGTACATACCCAGCCACATACATACATACATACATACATATTCCTTTTGAGATTTATATATATTAACTAGCTGATGTGCCCGATTCTTCGAACGGGCTTGTATAGACTATGTTGGACACACTATAGTTTGTTTATTCTTTTTTTGTAGATTTTTTTTTTTGCAACATTCATAAAATTGTTGTTATTTTGTTGTGGTCAGTATTTATTTTTGTATTGTTGTTTTGCAGAGATTAATATACACCCATTCAATATACAACTAAAAAGGAAAAACAAATATTCAATTTTTTTAAATTCTTGGTCAAAGTATGCCCCCTTGCGATCTAATGGTGTTAAGTTTATTGGGTAGTTAAACTTTGTTTCTGTAAAACAGAATTGACATGTCATTTCGACAGTACTTTTAATTTTTAAATTATTGTTTGCTATATTTTTTAAAGATAACATTAAGTCGTAGACCTATGTTATTGTTGTTTTGTTTGTTTGTTGTTTTTTTATTGTTGTTGTTATTTGCTATTTATTCATTTATTGTTGCTTTGGAAGGAACTTAGAATTACATTTTAAATTCAACATGAAAAACAATAACAAATGAAACCCATAAGAAACAAAGAAGAAACTTTTTTTTTATGTTTGTTAAATTATGTCCAATGATCGCATAATGATATTTTATTGGAAAATAAAATTATTTCTGTCTTACGAATTGGACAATAATTTTTAAAAAATCAATACTTTGCAATAGGCCATATGCTCATTGTAACACATCTTTATATACAACATTCCTTGTTTTTGACATTGGTGCAAATATGAATAGTTGATTAGGAGAGCCAACTCTTGAGCAGGCAACATATAATTGCCCATGGGAGAAACATGGATATTCCAAATTAATTCCAGTGCATTTGATTGATTGACCCTGTGACTTGTTAATTGTAATGGAAAATGCCAACCTGACGGGAAACTGCAGACGCTTGAAAGAGAAGGGCATGTCTGTTGGAATAATTGGGATTCTTGGAATAAACACATCTTCTCCTTTTCCTTTCCCAGTCAACACTGTCGCTTCTATCACATTAGGGAATAAACTTTTGATGCATAAGCGTGTTCCATTACAAAGTATTGGCGGGTTTATGTTTCGGAGTAGAATTATGGGTGATCCAATTTTTAGTTGAAGTTTATGCGGTGGCATCCCGGGTGTGTCCAGAGAATTTAAAAATTCCGTAGGATAGTTAACGGTTTCATTGACATCCGTGACGGAATCAAATGATGCGTATTCAGTACATGTTCCGGGTATCATGTCCTGAATCAGGCCATTCAACTCACTGACAGATGTGTTCTTAGAAGCAAGAATTGCTCGGTCACACAGCCATTCCTTGTTAAGGTAATTTTCCGAAAGGTTCGGATACACTTGGTGGATAAGATCTTGTAGGGATGTCACTCTTTTGCAGAAGTCATCAAGAAAGGTAATGTCCCCTGATTTCATCTGCGTGGGGTAAGTCCCTTCACCAATGTGTAAAAGATTTTCAGCAAAAATGAGTGCACCTGCTTCTTTTTGTTGCTGCACTCTCATATTTGTTCTTAATTTTATTGTTTTAACATTTCGCCAAAGAAAAGAAGATTTGAGGCAAGCATTGATTTCATCCGCTGGTGTTGACCTTGGTATGACAGGAAGAGTTTGACGAAAATCGCCAGCTAACACCACCAGAGCACCTCCCATGAGTTGACTATTGTCTCTTAAATCCTGCAATGTTAAGTCAAGAGCTTCAAGTGACTTTTTGTGCGCCATTGTACATTCATCCCATACAATTATTTTGCAGGTTTTTAGAACCTTTGCTTGGCCAGAGGCTTTGCTAATGTTGCATGTTGGATGTTGCTCATTGGCAATATTTAGAGGTAACCGTAGAGCCGAGTGCGCCGTTCTTCCTCCATCTAATAACGTCGAAGCAATTCCAGATGATGCTATTGCGATTGCCAAATCACGTTTCATTCTTATTTCTGCAAGGATTATGTTTATTAAGAAGGTTTTTCCTGTTCCTCCAGGAGCATCGAGAAAAAATATTCCTCCTTTTTCTTCATTGACATGATACATAATAACCTCATATGCTTCAGTTTGATCGCTGTTTAACAGAACTTTGTTGGATTCTACATATTTGTGTAGTTCTTCAATGTTATAGTTTTTTTCTCTTATCAGGTCTTTGTCTAGAATATCCCGCTCATTTCTTTTAGGAGGCTGTAATCCTAAGTCTGGTAGTGTTTTGTTGTTTATTGATAAACATTTATCCTCCAACAGAATTAGGGCCAAGTTGAAAATATCTGAAGAACAATTTGAACGAAGTGTTGAACTTGCTCTAATTGAGTTATCACGTGGTAAATCTTCGCTCATGGACTCTCTATACTTCTCCCACAGACCGTTTGGATTGGATGGGTTGCATATAGTAAGAATAATGCAAAAAAGATTTCTTATCTGCTCCGGAGAAGATCTTAAAACAGCCTCTGATAAAGTGTGGTCCCAATGTCTATCATCTTCAAGTAATCCACGCCTTTGGCAAGCTTCTCTGAAAGTCTGGCAAACTTCACCGTTTACAGTTTTTAGATATTCAAAAGAAGTAGGTCCTCGAACTGCATGAAGAAGATGTCTGAGAAAATAGCACTCTGCGTTGTTTGGGTTGACTGTATAGACACGACCCAATGCTTCACTTGCTACGGCATCTTCACCTGCAACTGGTACACCTTGTTTTCTTTTGCAAAACACCTTTTTGGACTTATTCCAAGTGTAAAAGCGAGGTACTTCTGGATATAGCAGTGTCCTGGCAAAAGCGTCACTTTGGCATAATTGAAAAAAAGCTGTCAGAGTTGTATTTGGTGGTCTTTCTGCAAGGGCTTGCGCGTTTTCACGTGTGAAGTAAACTCTCTGCCCGT
Source organism: Anisus vortex (assembly GCA_949126835.1). Taxonomy (NCBI): domain Eukaryota; kingdom Metazoa; phylum Mollusca; class Gastropoda; family Planorbidae; genus Anisus; species Anisus vortex. The sequence continues at coordinate 51,212,885 of OX421494.1, read as the reverse complement.
TCTCTAAGTGAACATTGAGATGAACTACTGTCGGGTGGCGTTCGTGAATTGGGAAACTCATAATGCGCCAAACCGCTTCGTTGCTACTGATGTATCTCCCTATCATGTACCGAGACACTTCATCAAGAGCGTTGTCATCTGTCACTCCAAAGACAGCCATGTCACTTCCTTTGTTTACATATTTGCAGATGTATTTGATAGATTTCACAGAGCTACAGTACTCGACATTTATGTGTGCGAGAAACATTTTGGAAAGAATTGGAGAATAAGGAACAACCCACTTGTTGTCCACTTCGACTTCCGTGTTGCCTTTAATTTTAATTGTTGCCGTGAAACCACCGTCTTGTGGGGCGCGTCTTCTGTAAACTGGATAGCCATCTTCACCAGTCTGAGTATCTTTAATTAATTTCCTAGGATATTTTTTGCTGCATTTTCCGTCTTTCATACAGGGTGCGTTGGTATTGAGATGTCCGCATGGTCCATGAATCATATTTTTCTTCACTACTGCAAACAGATTAGGGTCCGTCTCTGGATCTGGAAACTCTGCAGATATGATTTGATCAATATTGACTGGGTGTAGTTTTTCCTTCAACCAAATTAAATTGTGGGAGTGTGGAAGTCCTCTTTTCTGCCATTCAATGGAGTACATCCAGCATCGGGTTTCTCCAAAAATATTATATTTAGTTAAAATATCAATGAGTTTGATCTGTTTTTGTCTAAACACTCTTGCTATTATGTCTTGACGATCACTTGACGTCTGGCCAAATGAAAGTGATTCTTTGATTTCACCCCAGTCAGGATTGCACGTAAATGTGATAAATAGGTCTGGGCGTCCATAGGATCGAACATAAGACAGTGCATCTTGTGCATATTCCTGCATCTGTCTAGGGCTTCCGGTGAAAGTTGCTGGGAGAATCACAACTTTCCCAATATTTTGAATGTCCCCATCGTTCACCAAAGCATCCTTGAGGTGTATATAGTCTTCCACGCGCAGCTTTTTTTGATTTAGACGTATGTACAGGAGTCGCTCACTCTCAATTTTTGCATACATGTCCACAACGTATTGATGGTATAGTTGTCGACATTGTAAAATATGATTTGTGGATCCATTTCTGATCATCAACCTGTATGCATAAAAGTCTAATGCTGAAACTTTTTTAACAGTTGGTGCACCTGTTACAGGATCAACCTGCATCAGGTTGAAGTGGTATCCATCCTCGCCTTCACAAAATATGAGCGGGTATTGAAGAGCATCGTACGATCGATGTGTTTCTGAAATGCGTTGTAGTGAATTACTTCGCCTCTGAATTATGATGTCACGTTGATTGAAATCGTGGTCTGACATAATGATGGCGACTTCATTTACTTGAGGAGCATTAAAGCGACGTTCGTGTTCACCGGGCTCTCTTTTGTCTGCACGGATAACAACCTTGTATTCATCATTGGGCATGTTTTCTAGTGAAGCTTTGAAAGTATTAATGAGATGGTTGTTTTCATGAAGCATCCTTTGTAAGCTTAAAACAATATTGCGTCTCACCCCGGGGATACAATCGCATCGATTATCTACTTCAATCTGCTCATTTCCCATAAAGTAGACTTGTAGAAAGTGTGGGTTTTGATCAGGAAGCGGGAGAAGAGATCCGATCCGGTGGTATACCTGTCCTTGTATTTTAAAAGTTGTTGCAAAACCGTTAAGATCCACTATTGAGGTAGCACCAAAAGACGTCATCTGAAAACATGAATTGTATCTTCTCAGATTACGCAGGAAATGTTTTGACTCTGAAGTCGTCCCAGACATTAATAACTGCAGATCATTGGGCGGTGTATTCAGGGGAGTAAGTTTAACTTTTCCACTCCTGCAGCACATTCCTGGTGGTTCTGTTTTAAATTTCTTTGCTTGACAATATTTACATATGTAGATCATTCCTCCAATATCAACATAAGGGTGTTGAGCGTAATCATGTTGGGGGTCATATTGGAATCCAGCTAAATTCAAATGTGAACTTCGTGACACCCTTGCCGTGTTTGCACTTTCCCGCTTTTTTTCAAGACGTTTCTGTCGCTCCTCTAAAGCCTCGGTATCTCTTGATGTGGTTGCTATTTCTCTCATTTTTTCAAGACGTTTCTGTCGCTCCTCCAACGACTCGGTATCTCTTGATGTGGTTGCTATTTCTCTCATTTTTTCAAGACGTTTCTGTCGCTCCTCCGAAGTCTCGGTAGCCCTTGATGTGGTTGCTATTTCTCTCATTTTTTCAAGACGTTTCTGTCGCTCCTCCGAAGTCTCGGTAGCCCTTGATGTGGTTGCTATTTCTCTCATTTTTTCAAGACGTTTCTGTCGCTCCTCCGAAGTCTCGGTAGCCCTTGATGTGGTTGCTATTTCTCTCATTTTTTCAAGACGTTTCTGTCGCTCCTCCGAAGTCTCGGTAGCCCTTGATGTGGTTTCTCCTTCCCGCTTTTTTTCAAGACGTTTCTGTCGCTCCTCCGAAGTCTCGGTAGCCCTTGATGTGGTTTCTCCTTCCCGCTTTTTTTCAAGACGTTTTTGTCGCTCCTCCGAAGTCTCTGTAGCTCTTGATGTGTTTTCTTTTTCTCGCATTGTTTCAAGTCGTGTTCGACGCTCCTCTGATGTTTCTATGGCTCTTATTGTCCTGGCCCTTTCCCTTTCTTTGTCATGTCTAGCATCACTTTGTTCAACAGTTTCATCTTTTCGCAAACGTTTGGCTTTTATTGACTTTGGATTCTTTTGTCCAATTAGTTTTCTTTTCTTTGGAGGCATATTAAAGTATTGGCTTGGACAGTTTATCAATATTTATATATTCAACAATAATGTAGATCTCTTGTTCACAATATTGTTACTACCTTGATTTGTAAATGATCACATAAATACTATTTTTAACAATAACAAATGTTGCCCTTCTTGTTATTTTAAAAGAGAAATGGGCTTACATCTATATACAATCATGTATCATATATCAATATCATACATATCATAAACAAATAAATGCAGCATACAATAAATAGTTACTATTTTTAACAATAACAAATGTTGCCCTTCTTGTTAGTTTTTAGTTTGAAAGAGAAATGGGCTTACATCTATATACAATCATGTAAGATATATCATCATCATACATATCATAAACACATAAACGCAGCATACAATAAATATGGGTATATAGACTATATGTACAACAGACAATAGTTAAAATATGCTTGATTAACTTCTTAACATTAGTATGAAAAATGACATTTAGGCCTATGTTTAGCGGTTAACCAAAACATGTGCTCCCTCTGCTTTCAATAAGCTTTCAATAAGCACGTCGCGGTGCGATGATTTAAAAATGCGCACCAAAAGCTACTCACGTATTTTGAAGAAGATTTGAGGCAAGCATTGATTTCATCCGCTGGTGTTGACCTTGGTATGACAGGAAGAGTTTGACGAAAATCGCCAGCTAACACCACCAGAGCACCTCCCATGAGTTGACTATTGTCTCTTAAATCCTGCAATGTTAAGTCAAGAGCTTCAAGTGACTTTTTGTGCGCCATTGTACATTCATCCCATACAATTATTTTGCAGGTTTTTAGAACCTTTGCTTGGCCAGAGGCTTTGCTAATGTTGCATGTTGGATGTTGCTCATTGGCAATATTTAGAGGTAACCGTAGAGCCGAGTGCGCCGTTCTTCCTCCATCTAATAACGTCGAAGCAATTCCAGATGATGCTATTGCGATTGCCAAATCACGTTTCATTCTTATTTCTGCAAGGATTATGTTTATTAAGAAGGTTTTTCCTGTTCCTCCAGGAGCATCGAGAAAAAATATTCCTCCTTTTTCTTCATTGACATGATACATAATAACCTCATATGCTTCAGTTTGATCGCTGTTTAACAGAACTTTGTTGGATTCTACATATTTGTGTAGTTCTTCAATGTTATAGTTTTTTTCTCTTATCAGGTCTTTGTCTAGAATATCCCGCTCATTTCTTTTAGGAGGCTGTAATCCTAAGTCTGGTAGTGTTTTGTTGTTTATTGATAAACATTTATCCTCCAACAGAATTAGGGCCAAGTTGAAAATATCTGAAGAACAATTTGAACGAAGTGTTGAACTTGCTCTAATTGAGTTATCACGTGGTAAATCTTCGCTCATGGACTCTCTATACTTCTCCCACAGACCGTTTGGATTGGATGGGTTGCATATAGTAAGAATAATGCAAAAAAGATTTCTTATCTGCTCCGGAGAAGATCTTAAAACAGCCTCTGATAAAGTGTGGTCCCAATGTCTATCATCTTCAAGTAATCCACGCCTTTGGCAAGCTTCTCTGAAAGTCTGGCAAACTTCACCGTTTACAGTTTTTAGATATTCAAAAGAAGTAGGTCCTCGAACTGCATGAAGAAGATGTCTGAGAAAATAGCACTCTGCGTTGTTTGGGTTGACTGTATAGACACGACCCAATGCTTCACTTGCTACGGCATCTTCACCTGCAACTGGTACACCTTGTTTTCTTTTGCAAAACACCTTTTTGGACTTATTCCAAGTGTAAAAGCGAGGTACTTCTGGATATAGCAGTGTCCTGGCAAAAGCGTCACTTTGGCATAATTGAAAAAAAGCTGTCAGAGTTGTATTTGGTGGTCTTTCTGCAAGGGCTTGCGCGTTTTCACGTGTGAAGTAAACTCTCTGCCCGTTCTCTAAGTGAACATTGAGATGAACTACTGTCGGGTGGCGTTCGTGAATTGGGAAACTCATAATGCGCCAAACCGCTTCGTTGCTACTGATGTATCTCCCTATCATGTACCGAGACACTTCATCAAGAGCGTTGTCATCTGTCACTCCAAAGACAGCCATGTCACTTCCTTTGTTTACATATTTGCAGATGTATTTGATAGATTTCACAGAGCTACAGTACTCGACATTTATGTGTGCGAGAAACATTTTGGAAAGAATTGGAGAATAAGGAACAACCCACTTGTTGTCCACTTCGACTTCCGTGTTGCCTTTAATTTTAATTGTTGCCGTGAAACCACCGTCTTGTGGGGCGCGTCTTCTGTAAACTGGATAGCCATCTTCACCAGTCTGAGTATCTTTAATTAATTTCCTAGGATATTTTTTGCTGCATTTTCCGTCTTTCATACAGGGTGCGTTGGTATTGAGATGTCCGCATGGTCCATGAATCATATTTTTCTTCACTACTGCAAACAGATTAGGGTCCGTCTCTGGATCTGGAAACTCTGCAGATATGATTTGATCAATATTGACTGGGTGTAGTTTTTCCTTCAACCAAATTAAATTGTGGGAGTGTGGAAGTCCTCTTTTCTGCCATTCAATGGAGTACATCCAGCATCGGGTTTCTCCAAAAATATTATATTTAGTTAAAATATCAATGAGTTTGATCTGTTTTTGTCTAAACACTCTTGCTATTATGTCTTGACGATCACTTGACGTCTGGCCAAATGAAAGTGATTCTTTGATTTCACCCCAGTCAGGATTGCACGTAAATGTGATAAATAGGTCTGGGCGTCCATAGGATCGAACATAAGACAGTGCATCTTGTGCATATTCCTGCATCTGTCTAGGGCTTCCGGTGAAAGTTGCTGGGAGAATCACAACTTTCCCAATATTTTGAATGTCCCCATCGTTCACCAAAGCATCCTTGAGGTGTATATAGTCTTCCACGCGCAGCTTTTTTTGATTTAGACGTATGTACAGGAGTCGCTCACTCTCAATTTTTGCATACATGTCCACAACGTATTGATGGTATAGTTGTCGACATTGTAAAATATGATTTGTGGATCCATTTCTGATCATCAACCTGTATGCATAAAAGTCTAATGCTGAAACTTTTTTAACAGTTGGTGCACCTGTTACAGGATCAACCTGCATCAGGTTGAAGTGGTATCCATCCTCGCCTTCACAAAATATGAGCGGGTATTGAAGAGCATCGTACGATCGATGTGTTTCTGAAATGCGTTGTAGTGAATTACTTCGCCTCTGAATTATGATGTCACGTTGATTGAAATCGTGGTCTGACATAATGATGGCGACTTCATTTACTTGAGGAGCATTAAAGCGACGTTCGTGTTCACCGGGCTCTCTTTTGTCTGCACGGATAACAACCTTGTATTCATCATTGGGCATGTTTTCTAGTGAAGCTTTGAAAGTATTAATGAGATGGTTGTTTTCATGAAGCATCCTTTGTAAGCTTAAAACAATATTGCGTCTCACCCCGGGGATACAATCGCATCGATTATCTACTTCAATCTGCTCATTTCCCATAAAGTAGACTTGTAGAAAGTGTGGGTTTTGATCAGGAAGCGGGAGAAGAGATCCGATCCGGTGGTATACCTGTCCTTGTATTTTAAAAGTTGTTGCAAAACCGTTAAGATCCACTATTGAGGTAGCACCAAAAGACGTCATCTGAAAACATGAATTGTATCTTCTCAGATTACGCAGGAAATGTTTTGACTCTGAAGTCGTCCCAGACATTAATAACTGCAGATCATTGGGCGGTGTATTCAGGGGAGTAAGTTTAACTTTTCCACTCCTGCAGCACATTCCTGGTGGTTCTGTTTTAAATTTCTTTGCTTGACAATATTTACATATGTAGATCATTCCTCCAATATCAACATAAGGGTGTTGAGCGTAATCATGTTGGGGGTCATATTGGAATCCAGCTAAATTCAAATGTGAACTTCGTGACACCCTTGCCGTGTTTGCACTTTCCCGCTTTTTTTCAAGACGTTTCTGTCGCTCCTCTAAAGCCTCGGTATCTCTTGATGTGGTTGCTATTTCTCTCATTTTTTCAAGACGTTTCTGTCGCTCCTCCAACGACTCGGTATCTCTTGATGTGGTTGCTATTTCTCTCATTTTTTCAAGACGTTTCTGTCGCTCCTCCGAAGTCTCGGTAGCCCTTGATGTGGTTGCTATTTCTCTCATTTTTTCAAGACGTTTCTGTCGCTCCTCCGAAGTCTCGGTAGCCCTTGATGTGGTTGCTATTTCTCTCATTTTTTCAAGACGTTTCTGTCGCTCCTCCGAAGTCTCGGTAGCCCTTGATGTGGTTGCTATTTCTCTCATTTTTTCAAGACGTTTCTGTCGCTCCTCCGAAGTCTCGGTAGCCCTTGATGTGGTTTCTCCTTCCCGCTTTTTTTCAAGACGTTTCTGTCGCTCCTCCGAAGTCTCGGTAGCCCTTGATGTGGTTTCTCCTTCCCGCTTTTTTTCAAGACGTTTTTGTCGCTCCTCCGAAGTCTCTGTAGCTCTTGATGTGTTTTCTTTTTCTCGCATTGTTTCAAGTCGTGTTCGACGCTCCTCTGATGTTTCTATGGCTCTTATTGTCCTGGCCCTTTCCCTTTCTTTGTCATGTCTAGCATCACTTTGTTCAACAGTTTCATCTTTTCGCAAACGTTTGGCTTTTATTGACTTTGGATTCTTTTGTCCAATTAGTTTTCTTTTCTTTGGAGGCATATTAAAGTATTGGCTTGGACAGTTTATCAATATTTATATATTCAACAATAATGTAGATCTCTTGTTCACAATATTGTTACTACCTTGATTTGTAAATGATCACATAAATACTATTTTTAACAATAACAAATGTTGCCCTTCTTGTTATTTTAAAAGAGAAATGGGCTTACATCTATATACAATCATGTATCATATATCAATATCATACATATCATAAACAAATAAATGCAGCATACAATAAATAGTTACTATTTTTAACAATAACAAATGTTGCCCTTCTTGTTAGTTTTTAGTTTGAAAGAGAAATGGGCTTACATCTATATACAATCATGTAAGATATATCATCATCATACATATCATAAACACATAAACGCAGCATACAATAAATATGGGTATATAGACTATATGTACAACAGACAATAGTTAAAATATGCTTGATTAACTTCTTAACATTAGTATGAAAAATGACATTTAGGCCTATGTTTAGCGGTTAACCAAAACATGTGCTCCCTCTGCTTTCAATAAGCTTTCAATAAGCACGTCGCGGTGCGATGATTTAAAAATGCGCACCAAAAGCTACTCACGTATTTTGAAGAAGATTTGAGGCAAGCATTGATTTCATCCGCTGGTGTTGACCTTGGTATGACAGGAAGAGTTTGACGAAAATCGCCAGCTAACACCACCAGAGCACCTCCCATGAGTTGACTATTGTCTCTTAAATCCTGCAATGTTAAGTCAAGAGCTTCAAGTGACTTTTTGTGCGCCATTGTACATTCATCCCATACAATTATTTTGCAGGTTTTTAGAACCTTTGCTTGGCCAGAGGCTTTGCTAATGTTGCATGTTGGATGTTGCTCATTGGCAATATTTAGAGGTAACCGTAGAGCCGAGTGCGCCGTTCTTCCTCCATCTAATAACGTCGAAGCAATTCCAGATGATGCTATTGCGATTGCCAAATCACGTTTCATTCTTATTTCTGCAAGGATTATGTTTATTAAGAAGGTTTTTCCTGTTCCTCCAGGAGCATCGAGAAAAAATATTCCTCCTTTTTCTTCATTGACATGATACATAATAACCTCATATGCTTCAGTTTGATCGCTGTTTAACAGAACTTTGTTGGATTCTACATATTTGTGTAGTTCTTCAATGTTATAGTTTTTTTCTCTTATCAGGTCTTTGTCTAGAATATCCCGCTCATTTCTTTTAGGAGGCTGTAATCCTAAGTCTGGTAGTGTTTTGTTGTTTATTGATAAACATTTATCCTCCAACAGAATTAGGGCCAAGTTGAAAATATCTGAAGAACAATTTGAACGAAGTGTTGAACTTGCTCTAATTGAGTTATCACGTGGTAAATCTTCGTTCATGGACTCTCTATACTTCTCCCACAGACCGTTTGGATTGGATGGGTTGCATATAGTAAGAATAATGCAAAAAAGATTTCTTATCTGCTCCGGAGAAGATCTTAAAACAGCCTCTGATAAAGTGTGGTCCCAATGTCTATCATCTTCAAGTAATCCACGCCTTTGGCAAGCTTCTCTGAAAGTCTGGCAAACTTCACCGTTTACAGTTTTTAGATATTCAAAAGAAGTAGGTCCTCGAACTGCATGAAGAAGATGTCTGAGAAAATAGCACTCTGCGTTGTTTGGGTTGACTGTATAGACACGACCCAATGCTTCACTTGCTACGGCATCTTCACCTGCAACTGGTACACCTTGTTTTCTTTTGCAAAACACCTTTTTGGACTTATTCCAAGTGTAAAAGCGAGGTACTTCTGGATATAGCAGTGTCCTGGCAAAAGCGTCACTTTGGCATAATTGAAAAAAAGCTGTCAGAGTTGTATTTGGTGGTCTTTCTGCAAGGGCTTGCGCGTTTTCACGTGTGAAGTAAACTCTCTGCCCGTTCTCTAAGTGAACATTGAGATGAACTACTGTCGGGTGGCGTTCGTGAATTGGGAAACTCATAATGCGCCAAACCGCTTCGTTGCTACTGATGTATCTCCCTATCATGTACCGAGACACTTCATCAAGAGCGTTGTCATCTGTCACTCCAAAGACAGCCATGTCACTTCCTTTGTTTACATATTTGCAGATGTATTTGATAGATTTCACAGAGCTACAGTACTCGACATTTATGTGTGCGAGAAACATTTTGGAAAGAATTGGAGAATAAGGAACAACCCACTTGTTGTCCACTTCGACTTCCGTGTTGCCTTTAATTTTAATTGTTGCCGTGAAACCACCGTCTTGTGGGGCGCGTCTTCTGTAAACTGGATAGCCATCTTCACCAGTCTGAGTATCTTTAATTAATTTCCTAGGATATTTTTTGCTGCATTTTCCGTCTTTCATACAGGGTGCGTTGGTATTGAGATGTCCGCATGGTCCATGAATCATATTTTTCTTCACTACTGCAAACAGATTAGGGTCCGTCTCTGGATCTGGAAACTCTGCAGATATGATTTGATCAATATTGACTGGGTGTAGTTTTTCCTTCAACCAAATTAAATTGTGGGAGTGTGGAAGTCCTCTTTTCTGCCATTCAATGGAGTACATCCAGCATCGGGTTTCTCCAAAAATATTATATTTAGTTAAAATATCAATGAGTTTGATCTGTTTTTGTCTAAACACTCTTGCTATTATGTCTTGACGATCACTTGACGTCTGGCCAAATGAAAGTGATTCTTTGATTTCACCCCAGTCAGGATTGCACGTAAATGTGATAAATAGGTCTGGGCGTCCATAGGATCGAACATAAGACAGTGCATCTTGTGCATATTCCTGCATCTGTCTAGGGCTTCCGGTGAAAGTTGCTGGGAGAATCACAACTTTCCCAATATTTTGAATGTCCCCATCGTTCACCAAAGCATCCTTGAGGTGTATATAGTCTTCCACGCGCAGCTTTTTTTGATTTAGACGTATGTACAGGAGTCGCTCACTCTCAATTTTTGCATACATGTCCACAACGTATTGATGGTATAGTTGTCGACATTGTAAAATATGATTTGTGGATCCATTTCTGATCATCAACCTGTATGCATAAAAGTCTAATGCTGAAACTTTTTTAACAGTTGGTGCACCTGTTACAGGATCAACCTGCTTCAGGTTGAAGTGGTATCCATCCTCGCCTTCACAAAATATGAGCGGGTATTGAAGAGCATCGTACGATCGATGTGTTTCTGAAATGCGTTGTAGTGAATTACTTCGCCTCTGAATTATGATGTCACGTTGATTGAAATCGTGGTCTGACATAATGATGGCGACTTCATTTACTTGAGGAGCATTAAAGCGACGTTCGTGTTCACCGGGCTCTCTTTTGTCTGCACGGATAACAACCTTGTATTCATCATTGGGCATGTTTTCTAGTGAAGTTTTGAAAGTATTAATGAGATGGTTGTTTTCATGAAGCATCCTTTGTAAGCTTAAAACAATATTGCGTCTCACCCCGGGGATACAATCGCATCGATGATCTACTTCAATCTGCTCATTTCCCATAAAGTAGACTTGTAGAAATTGTGGGTTTTGATCAGGAAGCGGGAGAAGAGATCCGATCCGGTGGTATATCTGTCCTTGTACTTTAAAAGTTGTTGCAAAACCGTTAAGATCCACTATTGAGGTAGCACCAAAAGACGTCATCTGAAAACATGAATTGTATCTTCTCAGATTACGCAGGAAATGTTTTGACTCTGAAGTCGTCCCAGACATTAATAACTGCAGATCATTGGGCGGTGTATTCAGGGGAGTAAGTTTAACTTTTCCACTCCTGCAGCACATTCCTGGTGGTTCTGTTTTAAATTTCTTTGCTTGACAATATTTACATATGTAGATCATTCCTCCAATATCAACATAAGGGTGTTGAGCGTAATCATGTTGGGGGTCATATTGGAATCCAGCTAAATTCAAATGTGAACTTCGTGACACCCTTGCCGTGTTTGCACTTTCTCGCTTTTTTTCAAGACGTTTCTGTCGCTCCTCTAATGTCTCGGTATCTCTTGATGTGGTTGCTATTTCTCTCATTTTTTCAAGACGTTTCTGTCGCTCCTCTAATGTCTCCGTAGCCCTTGATGTGGTTTCTCCTTCCCGCTTTTTTTCAAGACGTTTTTGTCGCTCCTCCGAAGTCTCTGTAGCTCTTGATGTGGTTTCTCCTTCCCGCTTTTTTTCAAGACGTTTTTGTCGCTCCTCCGAAGTCTCTGTAGCTCTTGATGTGGTTTCTCCTTCCCGCTTTTTTTCAAGACGTTTTTGTCGCTCCTCCGAAGTCTCTGTAGCTCTTGATGTGTTTTCTTTTTCTCGCATTGTTTCAAGTCGTGTTCGACGCTCCTCTGATGTTTCTATGGCTCTTATTGTCCTGGCCCTTTCCCTTTCTTTGTCATGTCTAGCATCACTTTGTTCAACAGTTTCATTTTTTCGCAAACGTTTGGCTTTTATTGACTTTGGATTCTTTTGTCCAATTAGTTTTCTTTTCTTTGGAGGCATTTAAAGTATTGGCTTGGAAAGTTTATCAATATTTATATATTCAACAATAATGTAGATATCTTGTATTGACTTGGACAGTTTATCAATATTTATATATTCAACAATAATGTAGATATCTTGTATTGACTTGGACAGTTTATCAATATTTATATATTCAACAATAATGTAGATGTCTTGTATTGACTTGGAAAGCTTATCAATATTTATATATTCAACAATAATGTAGATATCTTGTATTGACTTGGACAGTTTATCAATATATTTATATTCAACAATAATGTAGATGTCTTGTTCACAATATTGTTACTACCTTGCTTTGTAAATGATCACATAAATACTATTTTTAACAATAACAAATGTTGCCCTTCTTCAACAATAATGTAGATATCTTGTATTGACTTGGACAGTTTATCAATATATTTATATTCAACAATAATGTAGATGTCTTGTTCACAATATTGTTACTACCTTGCTTTGTAAATGATCACATAAATACTATTTTTAACAATAACAAATGTTGCCCTTCTTGTTATTTTGAAAGAGAAATGGGCTTACATCTATATACAATCATGTATCATATATCAATATCATACATATCATAAACAAATAAATGCAGCATACAATAAATAGTTACTATTTTTAACAATAACAAATGTTGCCCTTCTTGTTAGTTTTTAGTTTGAAAGAGAAATGGGCTTACATCTATATACGATCATGTAAGATATATCATCATCATACATATCATAAACACATAAACGCAGCATACAATAAATATGGGTATATAGACTATATGTACAACAGACAATAGTTAAAATATGCTTGATTAACTTCTTAACATTAGTATGAAAAATGACATTTAGGCCTATGTTTAGCGGTTAACCAAAACATGTGCTCCGTCTGCTTTCAATAAGCTTTCAATAAGCACGTCGCGGTGCGATGATTTCAAAATGCGCACCAAAAGCTACTCACGTATTTCCGGTAATATAAACATGAATGAATTTTTTCCCTTCAGTCAAAAAGTTAGAGCGCAAAGATTGATGACGTCATAAAAATAATCTCAGCGCATCCTTTTTTTTCTAACTTTGTGACGAAAAACTATAAAAAGTTGGAACGGCAAATTCAACATGAACCCAAAATATGTCGTTTTATTCGCGTTTTTTGACCAAACTGACCACTGCGGTCATTTAAATTTTTTTTAAACCTTGACAGTGTTCACCGCCGTAACGCAAAGAATATTTGTAGCAAATTTCACGTTTTTATGTCCAGTATTTAAAAAGATTATGCGGTATGTACATACCCAGCCAGCCACATATTCCTTTTGAGATTTATATATATACAAGCCGTTATGTGCCCGATTCTTCGAACGGGCTTTTTTTAAGAATATGCTTGACACATTATAGTTTTTTAGTTTTGTTTTTGCAACATACATAAAGTAGTATATTTTTTTTTTGTGGTCAGTATTTTTTTAATTTATTTTTGTTTTGCACACTTTATTATACACCAATTCAATATACAACTAAAAAGGAAAAACAAATAATAATTTTTTTTTTTTATTTCTTGCTCAAAGTATGACCACTATGATCGAATTTTGTGAGTTTATTGGGTAATTAAACTCTTTCTGTAAAACAGAACTCACATGTCTTTTAAAAAGTACTGTTAATTCGAAAATGATTGTTTGATATATTTTTTTGCTACAACATTAGTCGTAGATCAATATTATTTTTTTTTGTTTTTGTTGGTGTTATTTGCTATTTATTTATTGTTGCTTTGGAAGCAAACTTAGAATTAATTTTTAAATTCAACAGGAAAAACAATAACAACTGAAACCGATATGAATCATAGTTAATGATAGTTTATACAACGTATACGACATGAATTAAAACTTTAAAAAGTTGGTCCGGCAAATTTAAACATTGCCCGGCAATATAAAAATTTCCCGCTACATAGTTTATAAGACGTATACGATACAAATTAAAACTTTAAAACGTTGAGCTCGGCAATTTAAACATTGCCTGGCAATTGAACAATTTCCCGCTACAAAGTTTATAAGACGTATACACAGAATAGGTATAGAACAGAATGCACAATCCCTATATACGCACTCACTTAAAGTTACCATTTTCCGCAATGCAGCGGTCGCTAGAGACGCTACTATAGTAAAATGAGAAATGATATCTACGTCTGCCATAAATATATACAATATATATAGGGCCTACATTATCTCTCATTATAGGCTTACTTTTATATAAATTTGACTTAATTACCCATTTTGTTTTGAACATTATATGATTAAGCCAATATGATGTAAAAATATTTATTACCCGGTACTGATTTGAAAAAAAAATGGCTTAGACGTAGCTCGGTACCGGTAACTAAATTGCTGCGGCTACCGGTACATAAATATATATACTTTTTAAACCAAAATAAACTTTTAAAATTATGAAGGGAAATAGGCATATAATTCATAATGAGTTAATATGAGGTTGTTTATGTTGTTGTTTATCCTTTATGGAGTCAGGAAAGCCATGCAGTTTGACATGCTCTTTTTTACGATAGTTTTTTACACAACCGTTTATGCACATTTTCCTGAAATATTAGCTTTGGGTGTTCGAACTTGTAGATTTGAAGAAAAGGACGTTGTAGGCTAAATAAGCATAAATATAGAGTGTAACCAGGACCACTGCGTTTAAATAAGCTTAGTACGGCGTCGGTATTACTGCTCAAAACAGAAATATAATGCGATTGCGCATTCTGTTTTATACCTATTCTGTGGACATATACAACACGAATAAAAACGTGAAGGAATTTTTTATTTGCCAGATACAACGTAAGATACCCATTAAAACCATTAATCATTACCCATTATAACAATTTAAAAATATCCCGCTATAAATTACGACGCAAATTAAAACGTGAATATATTTTGTTCTATTCATTTATAAAATACATTAGCAAACATTGAAGCAAAGTTAATTTTAAATGAATACGCAAAATTTGATGACGTCATAACGAAAAGCCGGCTGGCTATCTCTGCGCAAACTTTGATGACGTCATCCTAAAAAAAATCTCAACGCCATCCTTTTTTTAATTTTTTTAGCGCGATCGATCGAAAAACTATAAAAAGTTGGAACGGCAATTTTAACATGAACCCAAAATATGTCGTTTTATTCGCGTTTTTTGACCAAACTGACCACTGCGGTCATTTTAATTTTTTTAAAACCTTGACAGTGTTCACCGCCGTAACGCAAAGAATATTTGTAGCAAATTTCACGTTTTTATGTCCAGTATTTAAAAAGATTATGCGGTATGTACATACCCAGCCAGCCAGCCAGCCACATACATACATATTCCTTTTGAGATTTATATATATACAAGCCGTTATGTGCCCGATTCTTCGAACGGGCTTTTTTTTAGAATATGCTTGACACATTATAGTTTTTTAGTTTTGTTTTCGCAACATACATAAAGTAGTATGTTTTTTTTTTTGTGGTCAGTATTTTTTAAATTTATTTTTGTTTTGCACACTTTATTATACACCAATTCAATATACAACTAAAAAGGAAAAACAAATAATAATAATTTTTTTTTATTTCTTGCTCAAAGTATGACCACTATGATCGAATTTTGTGAGTTTATTGGGTAATTAAACTCTTTCTGTAAAATAGAACTCACATGTCTTTTAAAAAGTACTGTTAATTCAAAAATGATTGTTTGATTTTTTTTTTCTACAACATTAGTCGTAGATCAATATTTTTTTTTTTTTGTGTTTTTTTGTTGGTGATATTTGCTATTTATTTATTGTTGCTTTGGAAGCAAACTTAAAATTAAATTTTAAATTCAACAGGAAAAACAATAACAACTGAAACCGATATGAATCATAGTTTATACAACGTATACGACATGAATTAAAACTTTAAAAAGTTGGTCTGGCAAATTCAAACATTGCCCGGCAATATAAAAATTTCCCGCTACATAGTTTATAAGACGTATACGATACAAATTAAAACTTTAAAACGTTGAGCTCGACAATTTAAACATTGCCTGGCAATTGAAAAATTTCCCGCTACAAAGTTTATAAGACGTATACACAGAATAGGTATAGAACAGAATGCACAATCTCTATATACGCAGTCACTGAAAGTTACCATTTTCCGCAATGCAGCGGTCGATAGAGACGCTACTATAATAAAATGAGAAAGGATATCTACGTCTGCCATAAATATATACAATATATATAGGGCCTACATTATCTTTCATTATAGGCTTACTTTTATATAAATTTGACTTAATTACCCATTTTGTTTTCAACATTATAGGATTAGGCCAATATGATGTAAAAATATTTATTACCCGGTACTGATTTGAAAAAAAATGGCTTAGACGTAGCTCGGTACCGGTAACTAAATTGCTACGGCTACCGGTACATAAATATATACTTTTTAAACCAAAATAAACTTTTAAAATTATGAAGGGAAATAGGCATATAATTCATAATGAGTTAATATGAGGTTGTTTATGCCGTTGTTTATCCTTTATGGAGTCAGGAAAGCCATGCAGTTTGACATGTTTTTTTTTACGATAATCAGTCGTTTTCGCATCATTGTTGTAGTTTATTACACAACCGTTTATGCACATTTTGCCTGAACTATTAGCTTTGGGTGTTCAAACTTGTAGATTTGAAGAAAAGTACGTTGTAGGCTAAATAAGCATAAATATAGAGTGTAACCAGGACCACTGCGTTTAAATAGGCTTAGTATGGCGTCGGTATTACTGCCCAAAACAGAAATAAAATGCGATTGCGCATTCTGTTTTATACCTATTCTGTGGACACATACAACACGAATAAAAACGTGAAGGAATTTTGTATTTCCCAGATACAACGTAAGATACCCATTCAAACCATTAATCATTACCCATTATAACAATTTAAAAATATCCCGCTATAAATTACGACGCAAATTAAAACGTGAATATATTTTGTTCTATTCATTCATAAAGTACATTAGCAAAGGTTGAAGCAAAGTTAATTTTAAATGAATACGCAAAATTTGATGACGTCATAACGAAAAGCCGGCTAGCTATCTCTGCGCAAACTTTGATGACGTCATCCTGAAAAAAATCTCAACGCCATCCTTTTTTTTATTTTTTTAGCGCGATCGATCGAAAAACTATAAAAAGTTGGAACGGCAATTTTAACATGAACCCAAAATATGTCGTTTTATTCGCGTTTTTTGACCAAACTGACCACTGCGGTCATTTTAATTTTTTTAAAACCTTGACAGTGTTCACCGCCGTAACGCAAAGAATATTTGTAGCAAATTTCACGTTTTTATGTCCAGTATTTAAAAAGATTATGCGGTATGTACATACCCAGCCAGCCACATATTCCTTTTGAGATTTATATATATACAAGCCGTTATGTGCCCGATTCTTCGAACGGGCTTTTTTTTAGAATATGCTTGACACATTATAGTTTTTTAGTTTTGTTTTCGCAACATACATAAAGTAGTATGTTTTTTTTTTTGTGGTCAGTATTTTTTAAATTTATTTTTGTTTTGCACACTTTATTATACACCAATTCAATATACAACTAAAAAGGAAAAACAAATAATAATAATTTTTTTTTATTTCTTGCTCAAAGTATGACCACTATGATCGAATTTTGTGAGTTTATTGGGTAATTAAACTCTTTCTGTAAAATAGAACTCACATGTCTTTTAAAAAGTACTGTTAATTCAAAAATGATTGTTTGATTTTTTTTTTCTACAACATTAGTCGTAGATCAATATTTTTTTTTTGTGTGTTTTTTTGTTGGTGATATTTGCTATTTATTTATTGTTGCTTTGGAAGCAAACTTAAAATTAAATTTTAAATTCAACAGGAAAAACAATAACAACTGAAACCGATATGAATCATAGTTTATACAACGTATACGACATGAATTAAAACTTTAAAAAGTTGGTCTGGCAAATTCAAACATTGCCCGGCAATATAAAAATTTCCCGCTACATAGTTTATAAGACGTATACGATACAAATTAAAACTTTAAAACGTTGAGCTCGACAATTTAAACATTGCCTGGCAATTGAAAAATTTCCCGCTACAAAGTTTATAAGACGTATACACAGAATAGGTATAGAACAGAATGCACAATCTCTATATACGCAGTCACTGAAAGTTACCATTTTCCGCAATGCAGCGGTCGATAGAGACGCTACTATAATAAAATGAGAAAGGATATCTACGTCTGCCATAAATATATACAATATATATAGGGCCTACATTATCTTTCATTATAGGCTTACTTTTATATAAATTTGACTTAATTACCCATTTTGTTTTCAACATTATAGGATTAGGCCAATATGATGTAAAAATATTTATTACCCGGTACTGATTTGAAAAAAAATGGCTTAGACGTAGCTCGGTACCGGTAACTAAATTGCTACGGCTACCGGTACATAAATATATACTTTTTAAACCAAAATAAACTTTTAAAATTATGAAGGGAAATAGGCATATAATTCATAATGAGTTAATATGAGGTTGTTTATGCCGTTGTTTATCCTTTATGGAGTCAGGAAAGCCATGCAGTTTGACATGTTTTTTTTTACGATAATCAGTCGTTTTCGCATCATTGTTGTAGTTTATTACACAACCGTTTATGCACATTTTGCCTGAACTATTAGCTTTGGGTGTTCAAACTTGTAGATTTGAAGAAAAGGACGTTGTAGGCTAAATAAGCATAAATATAGAGTGTAACCAGGACCACTGCGTTTAAATAGGCTTAGTATGGCGTCGGTATTACTGCCCAAAACAGAAATAAAATGCGATTGCGCATTCTGTTTTATACCTATTCTGTGGACACATACAACACGAATAAAAACGTGAAGGAATTTTGTATTTCCCAGATACAACGTAAGATACCCATTGAAACCATTAATCATTACCCATTATAACAATTTAAAAATATCCCGCTATAAATTACGACGCAAATTAAAACGTGAATATATTTTGTTCTATTCATTCATAAAGTACATTAGCAAAGGTTGAAGCAAAGTTAATTTTAAATGAATACGCAAAATTTGATGACGTCATAACGAAAAGCCGGCTAGCTATCTCTGCGCAAACTTTGATGACGTCATCCTGAAAAAAATCTCAACGCCATCCTTTTTTTTATTTTTTTAGCGCGATCGATCGAAAAACTATAAAAAGTTGGAACGGCAATTTTAACATGAACCCAAAATATGTCGTTTTATTCGCGTTTTTTGACCAAACTGACCACTGCGGTCATTTAAATTTTTTTAAAACCTTGACAGTGTTCACCGCCGTAACGCAAAGAATATTTGTAGCAAATTTCACATTTTTATGTCCAGTATTTAAAAAGATTATGCGGTATGTACATACCCAGCCAGCCACATATTCCTTTTGAGATTTATATATATATATGATATGATATGATATGATATGATATGATATGATGATATGATTTTCCGGTACGTGACGTTTTGGCGCTGCCGTTTTGGCGCGACCGTTTAGGCGCGGGACTTTTTGGCACGGGCCGTTTTGGCGCGAGGAAATAACTGAGAAAAACATTGATTTTTTTTGTTGTATAATAAATGAAATTAATAATAAATAATAACAATTTAAAACGATGTATTTTAATGCATATATAGTACTATTAAACTTTGAAAACTTAGTTTTGTATATAGGCCTATGCTTTAAGACTTATGGGCATAAAATGGTTATCTATTTATATATATATGTCGTCTTAATAGGTAGTTGTTTGTTGTTTATTTTTGGCTCAACACATATAACGTTAGGCCTATATGCGAAAATTACGCGTGCTAGTTTTTCAATAAAATTCTATTAACTACACATGTTCATGAAGTAACTCAGTGGCCACACCTTTCAAATAACTTGACTGTTGTTAGGCCCTAAATAGTTGGGAGTGATTAAAGCCAGGGTCAATCGTAGACAAGATGGTCATAAAATTAATGATAACAATAGATGTTTTAGAATGTTGGCTGGGTAGTAAAAAAAATAAAAATAAACTGTTTTGATTTAGAATGGTCAATGAGGAGTGGTCATCGAGTCCAGTCAACAACGTGCGTACAAATCAGAGATAATTATTTGGTTGACGTCATCTAGATTGGTAGCAGCAAAAAAGTACTTTCAGTAGAGACAACTGTATATAAGTCACTAAGAAAGGTTTAATCCTCATTTCAATAAATATCACATTAAGTGATTTTGATAGGCTATTCATTGGATTACTGTAACCGTTTCAATATGTATTCAAGTGTTACTGTGCAGTGATTCCTAAGTTGGAATATAATTGTATCAAAATCTTAAAATGGATACTATTTGTTTCATTTAATATACAAAAAAATATTGTTTTCCTCAAATGAAGTTATTACGTTACTTTTATTACATGATGTGATGTGTGACCTTATTGTCTCAAATAATACTTTTGCTATTTCACTTCGGACATGTCTCTTCGAAAGCTAAGTGGTTTGCGTATCGGACTGCAATGCGGGCGACCCGGGTTTGATTCTCCAGTTAGTATATTACCTTTTTTTTCATATTTGTTTTTCAATTAATATTACTTTAAAAAAAGGGATTGTTATATAAGTTATATCTAAATCTACGAGCAACACCCGGCAATTTAGATTTTTGTTAAATAAAAAGACTTGCCTATTTTTTTTACCCGATTACAATATTTTTAAATTAAATATATTTTCCTAAAAGTCTTCAGTAAAAAATTATTATTAGATTTATATCTTTCTGTTCATTGTAGTTTATACAATTATTATCTGTAGGTTATACAGGCCTGATTTATTTTCCCACGGGCAGCGCCGGGCAATTTAACCCTTCCCGTACCGACCTACTTCTATCTATGCTGCCTTCTGTTCCGCTATATACGCGCTCGGGACTGTAAGGGTTAAGCTAGTTTTATTTATTATAACTCTACCTTCATCTTCTATAACCATTGTGTAATCATCTTATTTTTGGCATCGAAGTTTACCCATTTAGCCATTCTAACTCTTCTAAATCAAGGGTGTGCAACAGGCGGCCCGCGGGCCACAAAACGGCCCGCCAAGCTTTTTAGTGTGGCCCCCAAAGAGCTTGTAACGGACATTTTTTAAAAATTCGTTGCATTGATAATGCAATTAAATTTTCAGACTGTGTGGCCTGTCTTGTTGTATAAAATTTCATATGCGGCCCAAGGCAGAAAAAGGTTGCACACTCCTGCTCTAAATAATTACATTTTCATTAGAGATGCATTCAGCACAACCACTGCCAATCTGATGCCACCCTTATCTCCCCTTATATACCGTAGAATAATATAGGCTAATACTATGTGCATTATCGCGTCTTGGCAAGGCTTTTACTAAAGTTTTAGCGGTGCGGCTGCGTATTTACTTTAAAAACGCTAATTATATAATCCAGCAACATGGCTCTTTCAATCAACAGAGAACACACCAAGCTGTATCTCTAAGTGTGTGTCTGTGCTTGTACGTGTGTATGTGTCTCTGTGTATGTGTTCGCGCGTGCGTACTCATAAAGAGCGACTCGTCTTAAACAAAACAGCAAAGATGAAATTTATCAGTGACAGATAAGCCGGGTAGACGAGAGAGAACATTAGATTTTATATTATAAGTCCGAAGTAAAGCTGAACATATTACGTACATAATTTACGTTATTAATTACGTAAATAAAAATAAATGTCTGCACACTGCACTCTTTTTTTTCCATCTTTTTTTTTTGTTTGAAATACGCGAACATTTAATATTAGTCAAGGTGGCCTAGCCGACAGGGCGTTTGCCTAGCGTACCGAAGTTCCATGGCTTTGGCTAGGATTTGTTCCCAGGTCTAGAGGGTGTCCCTGAGTCTACCCATCTGAGTACCTGACATTAGCAGGTGGGCAAAGTAAACACTGCTTTGGCATTGTGCTGACCACACAATCCCCTAGTATGCCATGGTCTCAGAATCTTATAATAAACACAACATGAAAGGGACACGGGGGCCGAGCGTTCGACAGACGTTCCGAAGGTTCTGTGTTCGAATTCTGGTTTCCGGTACTGGAGGGTGTCCCTGAGTCTACCCAGCTCTGATGGGTACTTGACATAAGTTGGGGTAAAGTAAAAGCGGGTGGGCATTGTGCTAGACACACAATCACCCTACTGTGCCAGGGCCACAGAAACTGGTAAACCAGTTTGGTCCAAAGGATACTTAAAAAAAAAAAGTACCTGTCGGACCGAATTGATCCATAGGTCCGATGAAGCAGCGTTCACCAGTTTCTGTGGCCACGGCTTACTAGGTGATTGTGTGGCCAGCACTATGCGCAGCCGCCTTTACTTTACACCAACTAATGTAAGGTACCTATCAGAGCTGGGTAGACTCAGGGTCACCCTCCAGACCAGGGTAAAAAATCCTAGCCTGCACCAGGATTCGAACCCGGGATCTTCGGCTCGCCAGTCGAACGCGCTGCTGCTTGGCAGCCGCCCGTAGCCCGTAAAGGATACTTTACTTACCAAGAAAATAGTTTTGTATAAACAAAAAGTATTTTTTTTATTCTATATGTATGGAAAACATACACTTGTTCTTTTCTATTAATGGCTTTATGTGATGGAATGGGCTACCTGAGAATATCCACACACATAAAAGAAACAATTAAAACTTTTTTATGATCATGCAAGACTAGACCTAAATAACGGGTTTGATATTCTATAATATTCGTTTGTATTCAGATTTTCGTTCTTTTCTAAAAGCTTATTCCTTTTAAAATTCCAAAGCTGATTTATTTTTTTTTATTTTTTATTTTCAGAATTGTAGACAGATGTAACAAACTCCATTCCCTGAAATCTATTGCATTCCCTGAAATCTATTGCATTCCCTGAAATCTATTGCAAATGTTTCTGAGCTGATGGAATACTTACAACTTTAACCCTTACAGTCCCAAGCGCGTATATAGCGGAACTGAAGGCAGCATAGATAGAAGTAGGTCGGTGCGGGAAGGGTTAAGAACTATAACAGTTTTCAACACACACACAAAACCTAGCAGCAACAAAGTATATAGAAGGACGATACGATATTTCTTTATAACCTAGTTAATAATGGTTATATATTAGATTTTTAATCACGGTGAGCTTAAGCTACACCTGAAGGAACCCCACAAGACTAACAAGGGATTTATTCACAGTTGATCTCGGGTTCTCTTTTGAGAAGCTCGATCTATCACAGGGGCGCCCGTGGACAGGGAAACAACTTGCCAAACATGTTGCCCATGTTTGACATCCTGAAGGCCATCTTCGTCCGCGGCATACTCATCATCCACGCCCTGGTGGCCGTGTGGCGCGTGACGGAGAGCTACCACAACAACATGTACTGGATCCTGGCCTGCATCCTGGTGCTGCTCTTCGCGGAGTCCTGCTACACCATCATAAAGAGGAGGGGCAAGGAGTATCAGAGGTACGCTGTGGACGAATTCTTTTTTTATTACACAAGTTTGAAACGCTTCTTTTTAATATTTCCCTGATATTTACATCTTACATTACATCTTACATTACATCTTACATTACATCTTACATTACATCTTACATTACATCTTACATTACATCTTACATTACATCTTACATTACATCTTACATTACATCTTACATTACATCTTACATTACATCTTACATTACATCTTACATTACATCTTACATTACATCTTACATTACATCTTACATTACATCTTACATTACATCTTACATTACATCTTACATTACATCTTACATTACATCTTGCATTACATCTTGCATTACATCTTGCATTACATCTTGCATTACATCTTGCATTACATCTTGCATTACATCTTGCATTACATCTTGCATTACATCTTACATTACATCTTACATTACATCTTACATTACATCTTACATTACATCTTACATTACATCTTACATTACATCTTACATTACATCTTACATTACATCTTACATTACATCTTACATTACATTAAATTTTATATTACATCATATTACATTACATTTAAAAAAAAAAGCTAGATGTTTTACGCTCTATTTAGCTCTAGTCTCCAAGAGTTTACATTTCTAAATTACATTTAAATATGATATACACTTTACATTATATTTCTTATTACATATTTTTATTACATATTTCTACATTATACATTGCTTTACATTTTTAAAATCTTACATTACAACCACATTTCATTATTTTACATCAATAGGCCTACATTTCGTTTCCTAAAAAAAACTTTATTATATGTTTCATTTCTTTACTCGTTATTTTTAAATACGTAATTTTCCCGCCTTTAAATTATGTTGTTTGTTTCGTTTCTTTCCCGTCGGACCAGATTGATCTGTTTTATTTTATAGTGTATTCCTAATCTCCACTTTCCGTTTGTCTGGAAACATCTTGGTTTTAAAACAATCCAGATTTAATACTCGGCTTTTCTAGCCTGAGACAGATTGAACATGTTTAAAAGAGATGCATGACGCTGGCATGCTTAGTGCAGACTTAGTGCGAATTCACTTATTTTTTAAAACTTATCTCCATTAAGAAATAAACTACAAAACATACCTGTTATGTTTTACAAAAAAAGAAAGAAAATTATCTGAGTAATACGTTTTTAATGACCTGTTATCCTGCACTAAAATTACATGTTTAACATTGTATAAAGTAAAGCAAATTACCATTCGGGCCAAACTGATCATACCCATCAGAGCTGGGTAGACTCATGGGCACCTCAAGTCCCGGGAAAAGAAATACTAGCCTGCACCAGGATTCGAACCCAGAACCTTCGGATCGCTAGTCGAACGCGCTGCCGCTCGGCTACCGTGACCTATATACCATACATATATAGAACTAAAAACGGCATGTGTGTGTGTTGAGCACTTGATATGATTGTATCACAAATTAAAAAAAAAACACATATCATAATATATCCAATGTGAAGAAAAGTGTATTTTCTCAAAAGTCAGTTGTAATATATGAGTGTGTGGACATCTAATTCTAATTAACGGCCTAGTCAAGCTATATAACAATATCAATGAATATAGTTTTGCGTTGTTTTTGCGTTGGCTATGAGTTCAAATCTTTGTAAGGTGGATTCCCAGACCTCTAAACCCTCCTAATCCCCTTAATATGTCACAGATTTGCTGGGAAAATTCGTAGTCAAGAGAATTAAAAGGCAGCAGTGGCATTGTGATGGACACACAATTCTTTCAGAGCTAGCTCTGCTTTTAATTGACATACATAGGCTACTAAATGATCTAAACGCGCCACTTTCTTGAAAACTTTATTTTATAATCAGACAGTGAACAGATCTCACAAAGACTCAATCGACATATTATGTTAATTCCGAATTTACTGGAAGTAAACATTTTCTCAAAAAGTCTTTATTTAAAATTCTGAACAGACAATATAGAGCAGCCCATTCAAACTGAGCAGAAAGAATTTCTCTTACCCATGCTCTGTATGAACGCGTCTGTAAAATCTCTTTCGTCAAAGTAATATTATGTCAGGTAAAATTAAGAACGCCCCCATAGAATGGATTGCACAATATTTATCTGAATACTTAGATATGCTTTTTTTTTTTTTGTTTAGCAACGTATCTTTAGCGGATAGCGAACTTAGAACCTTCACATAGAACCTCTTTCTAGTTTTCACTAATGGAGGCGTCTTTAAAAAGAAAAAAAAGGTTTTCATGACAATTTATCTTTTGCAGATGACAAGGATGGGTTCAGCTGGTGTGTGTCTTTATAACATACAGACTAAATATCGAAATACGCATCCTTGGTTCTATAGGCGTCTAAATACCGCGCCACTTAAGACTTAATATCTATGGTTTGAAGGGATGAATAGTCTCTAAGAATTTACTATAGTTCTAGGCTTGTGTCTAAATACCGGAATGAAGTGGGTTTCTTGACTGTTTGATCGGAGCGGAGTTAATATTTGATTGTGAACACCGAAGCTATAAGACTACAAAACGCTGTATCTACTTTACGTATCTCTATTCGACCAAAAGGTACAATGGTCTTTGACAGTGATGCGATACGTGTGTATAGGTTTAGATATTCACTGCTCACATGTATACAGTGAACCCTAATGGTATCTATTGGTAGC
The DNA here is from genome assembly GCA_949126835.1 of Anisus vortex. Classification (NCBI taxonomy): domain Eukaryota; kingdom Metazoa; phylum Mollusca; class Gastropoda; family Planorbidae; genus Anisus; species Anisus vortex. The sequence continues at coordinate 51,186,837 of OX421494.1, read as the reverse complement.
TGTTTGAAGCATAGCAGCCACTTGATGTGTATGAGAAGTTCGTTCGACTTCCTCCATAAATGCCCATAAATGCCTCGAGTCGCCATGTTTGCTCTGGTATTCTTAATAGATTCATAATGGATTGATTGATAGGTAGAAAATAGCTAGATAGGTAGGTATATAGATAGATAGGTAGGTAGGTAGATATATAGATAGACAGATAAATAGGTATATAGAAAGAAAGATCGGTAGATAGACATATAGATATATAGGTATGAGCTTATCGACAGTAATAGAAGAGAAATAGATGGATGGATAAAGAGAGAGAGAGAAAGAGAGAGAGAGAAAGAGATAGAGAGAGAAAGAGAGAGAGAGAGAGAGAGATAACGGGATACGGCGCTGTGGCGTATTGGTTTGAGTGTTGATTCGCCATTAAGTCTGGTCGGCAATCTGGTGAACACTGCTTCAGAAGGCTTATGAGCCGAAATGGTCCGTAGGAGATTACTTTTGTGCTTTTGTGTACATAACTGAAAAAAACAACAACGGTAAAAAGCCGTAGACACTAGATCTACAGAATTCTGCTATCAGCGCTAGTGACAAAAATAAACACCTAAATAAGTAACACTTTCTATTTGTTGCAAGTTGCGGACATTTCAAACAAAAATGGTGGAAAAACCGGAAGTTAGTTAAATAGTTTAAACAATCCCATCTTCCTCTGCCCAGCCACTCTAGTTTCTGCTGTACGACGAGGTTACTACGTTCTGGTTAAACCTGATTCTTGCTACTCTCTGTCTCTTTATCTCATTATCTCTCTCTCTCTTTCCTTTTCTATCTCAAAATTCAAGTAAAATTGAGGTGTATGTGTGTGAAGGGGAGGGGATGAAGATTTTCTGGGCTGATGGTTGAAAAAAAAGAAATGACCAGACACGAAATTTCAATCTGGGTCACGTCTGCAGAATGTCAACAATCTACTGTCACGTGCTTGTTTGTTTTAAGCTCGAGAAAATGATGGAAGGAAGGGGGGAGAGGGGGAATGGGTGGGGTAGGGGGATTAACATGGCTGGTCATTGGGAGGTAAATGTGTCACAGTGAACTGGAAAAGTAGCCGGATGTTTGTACGTGATTAAGAGAACTTCATCTCCCAGACATTAGTTTCAACAGAAAGTTAGGGGGAGTAGAGTTGGGATGGGGACAGTAGTGGCAGTGAGTAAATGTAAACTTTAATTAGCCTGCTATCCCCCACCCCTCACTGCTCCCGTCCCGCGTTCTCCACTTAGCCTATTTTTAGGGCCTAACCGGAAATAGCTTAGGACAAGGGTCGGCAACTTACGGGGCGCGTGCCCAGGCTTAAAACGCGGAGCGATTTTTAAGTGGAAGACTTCGAGGAAAAAAGCCATTCAAGTTCAAGTCTCAATTTAAAGGAAGTGAGCGCTAAAGCAGGATGACCTACATAGAGATTATAAATGAGCGCCATTTTGGCTGCAGCCCAACGCAAACATGAGGAGTAGCTGTAGATTGATTCGACACTTATTCATTAAAAGAAACAACAGATAGATCGAATATAACTGAATAAACGGGCATAATTGGTATATAGGCCTATTCCGTATGTGAGTGTGTAATCCTAGCCTTCACCAGGATTCGAGCCCAGGTCCTTCGGTACTAGGCTAGGCCACGATGCCCCTATATATATATATATATATATGCGCGTGTGTGGCAGAGGTAAGAAGCGAGAGTGAGTAGAGATACACTGACAAACAGGCAGGCAGCCGGGCTGATTGATTTACATGTATGGATATTAATGCATAGATAGGTTGAAAAGATTGATAGATTGATAAATGGAGGGATATATTGATATTAATTTATATATACTGATGCACAGATAGATAGAAATATTGATAGATTGAAAAGATTGATAGATTGGTAAATGGAGGAATATATTGATATTAATTTATATATACTGATGCATAGATAGATAGAAATATAGATAGGTTGAAAAGATTGATAGATTGATAAATGGAGGGATATATTGATATTAATTTATATATACTGATGCATAGATAGATAGAAATATTGATAGATTGAAAAGATTGATAAATGGAGGGATATATTGATATTAATTTATATATACTGATGCATAGATAGATAGAAATATAGATAGGTTGAAAAGATTGATAGATTGATAAATGGAGGGATATTTTGATATTAATTTATATATACTGATGCATAGATAGATAGAAATATTGATAGATTGAAAAGATTGATAGATGGAGGGATAGATATCGAAATAATTATTTTGTTTTCTATAAGGAAATTAAGTCCCTAAAATATATAGACATCTACAATTACACTTTAAAGAATGTTAAACCTTCAAGGTAGAAATCTCCATATATTATTATGTCTAAGCAAATATCGGTCACACAGTGCCGTTGCTAGGGATTTGGGGGCCGGAGGGGGGCTTGGCCTCTAAGGGCCCCTGCATTTTGACATTCGACATTATGACATAAGAAAAAAAAATTCGGACACTCCTTTGGGGGCCCACCTGAAGTAGAGGCCCGGGAAGACTTTCGAATTTGGACCCCCCTCCCCCTCCCCTAGCTACGCCACTGCGGTCACACATATATTTTCAACATACTCTTACGCTAAGCTTCTAAATATTTGTTTATGTCCTCCACTATAGTAAACATTTCACACACACAAAAACAAAAGCACATCTTCTAAATTCCTTTGAGTTTAGTGTGTCACCACCATCTCATCGGCTTACCTGACGCTAGAATTTCTCTACGGTCTCTCTCTCTCTCTCTACTTGTGTTACCGCTCAAAAAAACATGTGTAGTACTTCGTGACACCTCGAGATAATGATCCAGGGTATTATTTAATCCCCCGATTGGCGTATCGTATTATTTAGCCGGACCTGGGTAGAAAATAAAAGCAGTGTCTTGTCCACAAAAACCTCATCGTAAAATAAGCTTATAAGCGCTTTTTTTTTAAACAAAAAGAAGAAAAATATATTTCAACCTATTGTTCTTTAATTAGCGTATATCATGAAAATGAATGGACTATATACAATTATTTTTCCCTTATTAGTAAAGTATCTACGTTAGACCAATTTCATCCGTAGGATCTGTGAAGCAACGTTCACAAGTTTCTGTGGCCACGGCGTACTAGGCGATTGTGTGGCCAGCACCATGCCCAGCCTCCTTTACTTTCCCTTACTAAAGTCCCGTACTCATCAGAGCTGGGTTGGGACACCGTCCAGACCCGGGCACCAGTGGAACCACAATTCAGGGCCCCTAATCATGTGTGGGTGTGTGTTGATAAGAGTAATATAGTAACAAGTGGAACCAGAATTTATGGCCCTAATCGTGTGTGTATTGGTGAGTTGTTTAAGCTGGATATAGCTCTAGCCTTCACCAGGATTCGAACCGAGAACTTTTAGTACGCCAGCCGTAAACGCTGCCTTAAAAAGTTATAGCCAACGTTTCCCATATTTCCATTATTAACTCTTAATTTATGTCTATCTGCCAATGTTATATTAACTCTTAATTTATGTCTACCTGTCAATGTTATATTAACTCTTAATTTATGTCTACCTGTCAATGTTATAGTAACTCTTAATGTATGTCTACCTGTCAATGTTATAGTATTAACCGTCTGTGTTATTAAAATTTTATTGAAAACATTAAAATTTGAATTTGGTACTTATAAGTACCATCGGTGAAAAAAGTGTCTGCATCACTGCGTCAAGTTTAGATCAAGGCATCGTGTGACACAAACTTTATGGTGAAAACATGGCTGCCGAATTAACTTGTCTTTTATCGGTGGTCCAGAAGTAGCGCCCCCCCCCCCAAAAAAAAAAAAAAAATAAAATAAAAAAAAAAACTGGCAAAAGTAGGCCCTGATTGGACAGTGGTCATTTCTAAATTGCTTTAAAGATGCCTCCATTGGTCAGCGTGGTTGGGTTTTACACATATGACGCCGCTGGGACTTTGTCAGAGTGTCCTAAGACTTCCCAAACTTCTGAACTCTGGGCTTTTTAGAAAGGTATAGTACTTACTGTAAGTACCACTGTAAGGCTTTGGGCTCGCTTAGTGTGGTCTGTTATGTCTGACCATGCCTCCTCTTACAGCCACTTCCCACAACACATTCCATTATGCCACATTTAATTGAACTTTAGTTAATTAAAAAAAGGTTATAAGCATTTTTTTAAACAATAACTTGCAAATATTGTTCGGGAAACATTGAACAAGAAAAACGGCTCGCATTAAAATTCTATTACCGTATGCCAGTTCAATAAAAACCGTTGTAATTGCAATTCATAATTTATTGAATAAATTATTCCTTTACACACGCATTTGTAGCATTTTTTTTCAACCGTTCCCCCCCCCTGCCCCTACCCACAGTTGCAGCGCCTCTCTTCCCACCACAATACACACCACGTATTGTGAAATATTTAAATGGTCTTTGACTTGTCAAATGTTGCATAATGAGACTTGAGTCTTTGTGTGTTCTGCCTTGTGGCATGTAGATCTGGAAGCCTCCCGTGGCATTTCAATACAACCCTTTTCAAATTTGGAAAGAACACGCATAACTAGCTATACGAGTGTACGTTCAAGAGAAGGAAAAGGAAAGAAAACGAGTTTGATATTTACAGAGGCTCTCAAACTGTATTTTCTCATGAACCCCCTCCTCTTTTTTTTTTTTTTACACCTAGCTGACTTTACTAGCAGTTGTTACAAAAAGAATATCAAACGGTCGTGTTTCTGTGAGTGTGTCCCATTCATGGTTTGAACATTACTTGGGACTAAAAACCTCCCCGAAAACACACACGGAGTCTACTCGGGTTAATAGCCTTAGAAGTTACAGTTACGGTTCAGGTAAAGGGTTGGGTAATGATTTGTTTTTGAAAGATATTACGTGCAGAGGTACACATTAATAATAATAAGAAGAAGAATGCGTTTTAAATAGTGCTGCCAACAAACATAATGTAAGCTCAGGGCGCTTTTAACATTGAGCAAACACAAAACATGCATAGAGTACGGATACAAATTAAATCTCTAGGCTAAAAAGTATTTTTTATAAATGTTGATTACATCAAAGGATGTAGACTAGAGCTGATTGATAAATGATAATCTCAAAATGTTACAAAAAATAAAATAAAATATGACAGAGCAAAAAAAAATTCACAAGTTAAACAGTAGGGGTCAAAATGTTTAAGGAAGGTACATCATAAAATAAGGTTTGTATTTTTAATTTTTTTTTTAAAGTATTGTTACAAGTCATCTGCCTGGGAATATCGGCATGGAGAATTGGGCGGGAAAGCCTTTAATGCTTGTTAGTGGTAGTCTTAATTCGGTAAAAATGATAATAATAGGGTGGGGGCGGGGGGAGGGCTGGGTCTAGTTCTAATAATACATTATAGTACCTTTAGCATCGGCTTGATTAGTCATCTGTCTTGAATATTTAAAAAAATACAATACACATTGAAGTGTGTTTATAAACTATGAGCACATTGTGGCAGTGTGTTGGCTTGTGTCTACATTTCCAAAATTGGGAATTAAAGAAGGGACAGTTATCTAAACCTTGGCGCCTGGGGCGTCCCCACGCCCCTTCCGCTCTTCTGTAGATACGCTAATGATCATACTATCTCTTTTAAGGATTTAGCGTGTTCAACTTCTTTTTCCCAACGCTATATTCTGAGATTATATTTTGTTTATTGTATACATATACACACATAGATAGATACACACACAAAAGAAAAAATATACACACACACACTCACACACACAGATATACACACACAAGAAAAGCACACACACATACTCACATACAGGACGTACACATACTAGAAAAACACACACTCACATACAGGACATACAAGAAAATTACACATACACTCACACACAGGACATACACACACAAGAAAAAACACACAAGCTCACAAACAGGACATACACACACAAGAAAAACACACATACACTCACACACAGGACATACACACACAAGAAAAAACACACAAACTCACAAACAGGACATACACACACACAAGAAAAACACAAACACACTCACATACAGGACACACACACGCATACATACACATACATACACATACATATGCCTACACACCGATCTGAGTCTTTAAAACACATAATCTGCTTTTCAAATAGTACATTAATTTACACTGCATACATTTTCAAAGGTAATTATGCAAATAAGGTAAATTGAAGTGGTATGTTTTTTGAGAGAAGCACATTATGTAAATAGACCATCCTCTATTCGCACACATAAGAAAACAACAACATTAAAGCTATTCACAGAGAAAATTTTCTCACAGCTTGGCTAGCCCATATTTCAGCCGCAACCTCATATAATAATTTAGTACCAGGTGACCGATCATTCGATCGGTAATAAAGAGCAGGCGCTTGTACCTTAACATCATGTGTATGTAAAACAACAGTGCATACATTTTAAAAATATGTTTTTACCAGATTAATAAATTGTATTTTCTTTTTCTTTTTTCTACTCATGAATAACATTGGCTTTAAATTCTAACAGTCGAAGCAGATTTTTATGTGTGCAGTCTTTTATTTAGATTTTGTCCAATAACCCCCCCCCCCCCCAACCCCCCAAAAAATTTAAAAAAATAATAATAAAATAAAACAGCGTGCTCAGCGTCGGAGTGCTGGAAAACCACAAATACCATAGAAAGGAAAATAGAGGTTTTCCAGACACAAAGTCTTCACCGCATCCTCAAGATCTTCTGGCCAAACACGATATCAATGGAGATGGATAGGACACGTCTACAGAATGTCAGCTGGCTCCCTCGGAACTCCCTCCTCAGGATAGCCTTGAGATGGACCCCACAGGGAAAAAAGGTCGAAAGGCAGACCCAAGGACACTTGGAGAAGGACGGCGGAAAGGGACTTAAAGGCTTCAGGCCTGAATTTTGAGACACTACCTCGAGCTGAATCAGATCGAGACAAATGGAAATCCTTGGCTTCCGCCTTAAGCGCCAGCCGGCACTGGGAGGACTAAGAGAGAGAGATTTTTTTAACATGCCTCATGTGCATTAAATATTACAAGAGCTTCAATAGATACTGATGCGGACCTTACCAAGGACTTGTGTGGCCGGAACAACATCTTTACTATCCCGGACATAATTCCAGGATTAAATAAACCAGAATTGCATTTTGATAGACTGATGCTAGAGTAGCAGAATTGGCAACCGTTTGATAATAGTGTGCCAAAAAGATATTTCTAGTTCATTCAGTGTGCCTACTGCCTAAAAGTCATCATGTATTAGCATCTAACTTTCTTTTTTGTAGCAGCGACTCGAAATGCCCTTTTGGGAGTCTTCCGCGTGCCATTGAAAATCGCTCTGCGTGCCAAGTTTGGTTGCTAGACCAGCGAGTTCCATTAAGACTGTACAGTTTTAAGGAAATTGCCTCTAGTAGAGTGTCTCGAAATGAAGTTTTTGTTTAGGACTAGCCTTTTAATTCAATCAAAGACTATAATAAGATGGACCGCTTGCTCTATTTTTAGAGCTAATATGTTCTTTTTTTCCGTGCGCATCCAATAACGCTGTCTTAAATTACTTCTACGCTCCTACGTTTGCCTAAATGTTTCCGCTGTATACTACTTTCGATTTTAATTTTAAATTTTCATTCAGAAAATCATTCTTCTTCTTCTTCTTCTTTAGGTGCTAGGTCTGGAGCTATTTGGAGGAAGTTATTATTACTTATTTTGTTGTTCGTGGCTCATTCGTTCAGGCTTTCCACATATGTCAGCCTTTGTCTCCCTCTGTCTCTCTTACCAGATATTTTCCCACACAAAACTAGTCTTTCAATACCATTTTTCCTATAGAAGTGTCCTAGGAATTTCATCTGTCTGTTCCTAATGGTGTTAAGGAGTTCTCTTGAGGTACGAGCTCTTTTCAACACCTCTGCATTAGATTTATTTTCAGTCCATGATATTCTCACCATCCTTCTTAGAAGCCACATTTCTACTGCCTGCAATCTTTTCCTTGTTTCACTATCAATAGTCCAACATTCACACCCATATAAAAGAACAAACCAAACATATCCCATCAGTATGCGCATTTTAGTACATATTCTGATATTCCTGTTTTTCATGATACTGCTTAAGCATCATGAAGCTGTTTTTAGATATTGCGATTCTTCTTTTTATTTCCTTGTTGCATTTGCCTTCTTGTGTTATTATATAGCCCAGATACTGAAACGAACTGATTTGCTTGATATTTTTGCTTTCACTGGATATCGAGCATCCTGGAGGTTGTGTTTTTTTTAGAGATTATCATTACTTCGGTCTTACTGAGATTGAGTGTTAATCCTTTCAGTCGGCTCTCCTCTACCACCTTATTTAGAATAGTTTGCAGGGCACTTTCTGATTCTGCTATTAGTACTGTGTCGTCTGCATATCTCAGATTATTTATATCATAGCGATGAAATAAAACGGAAGTGTACAGTACAAAAGGGAATGGGGGATTAGAAAAAAAAATGTCATTCGAGTCATCAAATAGCAGAAATATTAAACAAGCGGTCCATCTTATTAGACCCATAGTCTTTGATAAAATCTATAAACCATAATGCATCGCAGGCCTTATAGATCAATTAAAATATTTCTTATAAGTTTTACAGATAGATAGAAGATTATTACGTCCACTAGGCCCAATACTCCAGCAGGGTATCAGGGATGGGTCGGCGGCAGGGATAGAACCGTGACATGTTGGTTGACAGTCCGGTGAACCAACCGCACGATCAGCAGGCCTCACGATATAAACATTATGATATGGAATGTGAACAGTTTCACCAAAAGTCTTACTTTGTCTTTTTTCAATCATTTTCAGGTTCATGCCAGCTTTCTTCTGTTACCTGTGCACTATTCTCACCTGCATCTGGCTTCTGGAACTGGACAAGACAGAGAAATTTCTGGAGGGGCAAGCTGAAATTCTAGACAGGCCAGCCAACGCAACCGATATACCCGTAGGTGTCCGTTTTGTTTTAAATTATTCTTACGAATCGGGGGTGTAAATACACTTTAATCAAATGCTATTATGAGAAAGGGCATCCATATTTCATGTGTTTTAATAGCACACTAGAATACAAAGGTTTTTTTGCTTTCTACGCTCTTTGTGGTTTAAGGCGATTCTTGTATTTAAAAAAAGGGGTTTTACATGATGTTTTGTAATTGGTTTTCCTGACTGGCTTAGTCGTCATAATCAATGCTTGAATGTCACAAACTAGAAAGATATCGTATGAATTGAACGAATTAATTAGCCTAGAAGCATATAACATACTAAGTTAGATCTTGAATAATCGCTTGTGTTTCAAATAATGTTAAGTTATTGCTCTTTGCTGGTTTGTTCGGACAACCCATTCATTTCAAGTCGGGATGCCAATCAGGAAGAATGATAATATGGTATGAAGAAATGGCCAAAAAAAAAAACACACGGAGTTGCCTGAAATAAGTCAGACTAAGTAAAAGTAAGCGTTGGGTGGGCTACACATACACTAACACTGCATTGAGATTGCGTGAGTGATTGTTACAAGTTATGTCTTGGGCCTTTACTTGTAATAATCCTAAAGGCTTCAGTGTTAAAAAAAAAAAAGTAATCGCTTTAGGTTATATTGATCCATAGGGCCGGTAAAGCAGAGCTCACCTATTTCTGTGGCCGCGACATTTTGTGTGGCCCTCATAATAGTAGGTACCTATCCGAGCCGGGTGAAACCACAGGGACACCATCCAGCCTTCACCAGGATTCGAACCCATGCGCTACAGTACGCCAACCGAATGCACTGACACTTGTCCACCGTACACTAATAGATCCAGTTAGCATTTCAAATGTGTACCGATCATGGGTGATTCTAATAAAGCTGTGGTGAAATGTTTATGAAACTGGGATGTTTGTATTGTCATTCAGAAATGACACACTGACAAGTCATTGACGTACAGGGCTAGCTAGGAACAAAACTATTTGCTAAGAACTTACCCAATTCAAATTTGTTAATGTCAATTTTTTTCTGCTTTTCTACCTAGGCTCCATCCTTAACTCCTAACACATGGATCATGCTGGTCGAAGAAATGCTGCCCTACTTTCTCTTCCTGTCCAGGTGGATTCTACCCAGGGGAGAGGTCAAAAGGGAGCAGCTGGCCGAGCTCCTGTTCGCCTTCATCGGCATCGGCGGAGACATTATGGAGTACTTCTCCCTTTTGGGCGAGGATGCGGTCCGGCCGAACAGAAACCTCTGCTACGTGGTGCTGGCCATATGGTCTTTCTCCGTGCTCCAGTTCACGATGACCATCACGGTCATTCACCAGCCGAAGCGGCAACGGAACATTAACGTCATCGTGGAGACCGGGGACTCGAGCGCGCACAAGAAGCTTCAGAAGTTCCGCCACGAGGTGTCCGCCATCTTCCTGACCATGATCATGCAGGATCTTCCGTTCGTGATCGTCCGCCTGTACGTCATGATCGGCTTCAACGTCGTCAACTACAGTCTCATCTTTTTCACCTCTAAGAACATCATGATCATCTCCTTGCTCTTCTATAAGCTCGCCATCATCTGTTCCGCCTATTATCGACCTAAAAAACCCGGTGAGGAAAGTGATGATGAAGATGATGATGAGGAGGACGAGGAAGATGGTGCCCAGAGAACTAAGAGAAGACGAAACAAGCTCCAGAATCACGCCCAAGAAAATGGCGGTAAACCGAAAGTGGCAAATCACATCTACGAGACGGAAACAGGAAGCGGCGTCGTTCAACCGAACGCCAATAAAAGAAAGAACAAACCGAATAAGAAGACGGCCCTGCCAGAAGACAAAGTCGTTGATCCTTTCCCGGATGGGAAATTGGTCGTTTCTGAGAACGGGCTAGCGATCAGCCCTTACCTGATTGAGAACCCATCCTTCCAACATCCACCGAGACGTAGCATGACGACCAGATCAACGAATACGTCCCCGGAGATGCTTCGAGCAGCCATGAAAGGATATATAGAGATTGAACACACCACGCCAAAGGGGGACGAGTCGCATGACACCGGGTTCACCTCGGATAATCAGGACAGAAGCGGATCCCATTCTGGTTCGCAGAGATCCTCGGAGGGATCCCATAAGAAGTTTACATTTAGTGACCCTTCATCGATATACAGCACAATCGAACGCAAAGAGTTATAGTAATAAGAAACATCCAAATATCATCAAAGTAAAAAAAAAACAGCCAAATATCATCTTACATTATCCGTGGGGGGATTTCATTCATGGCACACCGGATAAGTCAACAGAGAAAAAGAGAAAAAGAATGTATACGCAGCCATATCTATATGAATATTGTTGAGGATAGTCAGAATAATTTTTAGAATTGTCGGAATATATAACAAATAACTTTCACTGGAAATCATTTATAACAAAAGTTATTTGTCTTTTACAATCCCGGAAGATAAAGATTCTGCCTATTACATTAAAACTACTCTGTTTGATCACCCTGCCAACATCTCATATTAACCTCAATGTGTAACACGTAATTATACCTATACTAAAAGAAGAAAACTTTTATTTTCATATCATGAACAAATGTAACATATTTTGCTTTTGCTTAATTTGTTACCTTTTGCTGCCTTCCATGTTAATAACACAAAGTTGTCGATACGGTTATTGAAGTGAAGTACGTTATCAGATCCATGAAACTAAAAATATGTACGTATGTATGCATAGCCATTGACTTTTAATGGTATTATAACTCTTTCAACCTTTCACCTTGTACACATTCTTCATCGTCTTCTTCTTCATTTTACTGTTAGACCCGAGGAAAAGGTCCACAATATAAAGGTTATTTTGACTGTTCAAAAGTGTGATCTGCACTCTTAGGTTCACCCTCACAGTTTGTTCATAAAGTTGTTCACATTTTCATGCCTCTTGTCGAAATGCTGTTCTGTATTGTTTGCATAACCTCCACCAGGTGGCGCGACCATTAGTAAAACATTTGATACGTCTAAATCTAAAAAATAAAATAATGGACACATTTTCACTTTTTTGTTTTTAAATTTCGTTTTAACAGATGAATTTTAAAACATTGAAACCTAAAATTTGGACGACCAACTCAAATCAAATTTTGTTTGTCTTTATTCCCACAATTATGCATTGGCTTATTACTGATGTTACAGTTCACCTCTATATGTGAACATATTGGTGTAGAGAATCAAAACCATCGCCATTTTCATATACATTATGTGTTTATTATAATGTTTATAATAATGTTTATGTATGTACCATTGTATAAACAATTTTGTTCATGTTATCATAGCCTTTTGTGATACGAACTTTATTTTTAAAAAAAGCCATTTTTTTTCTATACAAATATTTAATCCCTTAATAATAACTACGTCAACATTCTGATAAAAGCATATAATATACGTTTAGTTTTATATGATAATTTTTGGGTTTACTTTCATGGCCATAAGAATAGCCATTTCATGGCCATAAGAATAGCCATTTCATGGCTACTTTGCATGAGTTGGTGGATCCTTGTGTCTAAAATATAGTGTTAATACTTATGCTAATGTTTACTTTTAAAAAGTAGGAAATAGAAATTGATCCGGAACAAAATGAAAATGTATGTTGGTGACCTTGAATGTCTATATTGTTGGTGACCTTGAATGTCTATAATGTTGGTCTAGGCATCTTCTTCATTGGTCAAGGCAGACCAAAACATGCGCAATGCTGACGTGTAGGTCATTCTGTACCATCTCTTGTTCACACATGGTGCAGCTTTTCTTTTTAATTTTTTTTTTACGAATCAACCTAACAAACTGCCATTACTAAACATTATAGAATTTTTTTAAAATAGAAATCCCAGTGAACTTTGACTTTGGATATATATATATATATTATTGTTATATTATTGTTATATTTTTTTTATTTTTGTGTGTGACTTAATTGAATAATAATTGCCTTAAAAATGAGTGTTTCAATTAATACTTTTACTTGTTAACCCTTCCTGTACCGACCTACTTTCTATCTATGATCTTCAGTCCCGCTATATATGCGCCCGGGACTGTAAGGGTTAATAAAGTGTTTCATTTAAATTCACCGAACAACAATTCCATTGTTCATATTTCTGTCAAATGAGAATAAGTCTCTGCACAGCAGGGAAGCAGGAACCCCAATGTACTTTTAATATAGGCTATATATATATATATATATATATATATATATATATATATATATATATATATATATATATATATATATATATATATATATATATATAACACTGGCCAATAAAAAAAACGCAATATGCCTACATGCAATATGCCAACATGCAATGTGCCAACATGCATCATTTTGCCTACATGCTCGGCTTCTTATCCCACGAAGAGATTGTTAATTAACTTACTTTGGGCCAGTTGGCAAGCTATTGTGAAAATGTTTCCGTCTGATTCAACTGTTCTTATCTTTGTTTGTCCAGTTAAATTTCATTTTTTTGCTGATTAAGGGTTGGGGTTGTATACAGCATCGACTTTTACTAAATGTTTGCAAATCCTTCTCTTAGGGGACGTCCATTAATTACGTCAACAAAATATGGGGGAGGGGGGAGGGAGGTCTGAAAAAGTTCGACAATTGTTGACATGGTGGAGGGGGGGGGAGGTCACGAAAAATTCACGTCAACAATGTGACTTTTTATCAAATAAATAATGATACACATTTATTACAAAATTCTACATTTGTCCTGTGCCACTTACAAAGCAAACATGTAAAAACATGCTTGTACGTTAATGCAAATATATGATGATGATGACATTTGTATAGCGCTGCCAACAAACATACTGTAAGCTCAGAGCGCATTTAACGTAACAATTGAAGAACACAGATACAATCTATAGTCCAAGAGATAAGAAAAACAACTAAATGATGATTCAAAACATTACAAACATAGAACAAATCAAACAACTAAAACAAAATAACCGACCTAACATATAAGTAAGACAGTGGGGCTCTAAAGCATGTTAACTGAGATAAATATTGAAATAATGAGTTTTTAAGTTCTTCTTGAAGGAATCAATGGAGCTTGTTTGCTTGAGTTTAATGGGAAGAAGATTCCACACCTTCGGACCGGATATATATCAATTATGGAAACTACCTATGACATTTCCTTTTTGTGTTCATCTTGTTAGTTTGTAGATTTATGTATGGGTGGAAACCACTGAATTATAGATCAGTGGTGGAAACTAATGTAATTGTTAATGTTAGCAAGGCAAAGTGTACAGAAAAATGGTGTCTGGAATAACAAAAAAACACCAACACACCAACAACTGTCTGCTGAGTACGTACAGAAAAATAGTCAATTTGATTTTGTTACTTGTTAGGTGGGGGGGGGGGGGGGTTAACAAATTGACATACTCATATAGGGGGAAGGGGTCTCTGAAAGTTTGACAGTTGTTGACAAGGGGGAGGGGGGGAGGTAAAAATCGCCTAAAATTGTTGACGTAATTAATGGACGTCCCCTTTCGCCGATATTTGTTAACATTTTCTTGGGGCCCCCCGGGGCCCCCGTTATGTTGTCTTCTGAGGATTTTTCTTCCATTTTAAAGTTTTGGCACCAAACAAATACTTAGGCCAAAGTTATTGGGGTCATACATAATTGGTGCTAGGAACAGGGGGAGACTACAATTGGAGGTTTTAAAGTTGCTTATTGTTATGTTATAAGGATATTAGTATTATATGATTACTGACAATAAAAATAAAATTGAGATCACGTCCCCCGTGTAACCCTCGCCATGTTGTTTGCTAATTATATTTTCACACTACAAAACGAAAATGGACGTTTCTAATATTGTATACATGTCAACAAAACTGATTTATTCTTTTTTTTTTTATTATTATTACATATTAACACGACTGATGTATAAAATGTGAACGCATCTATATAATGTTATATATGTGAATCAAACTGACCTATCTAATGTTGTTCATGTCAACGAAACTGATATATAAATTGTTATATGCTTGTCAACAAAATTGATATATCAAACGCAACGCTATACAGGTCAGCTAAACAGTCTATACAAATAGGTTTACATATCAACAAAAAAATTCGATATTATTTCTTTTTTTACAATGTCATGAAAACTGATCTATAAATTGCTATACATGTCAACGATATTGATGTAGAGAAATGTTATACATATAACATGAGGCCTGATGTGAATGAATTGCATTAAAGTTGTACTATTGATGTGTATTTGACAACTGTGTTTGCTATTTGTTTATACATTGGGTGTGTCATGTTAATACATCGGGTGTGTCATGTTTCTACATTGGGTGTGTAGTGTTTCTACATCGGGTGTGTCATGTTTATACATTGGATGTGTAGTGTTTATACATTGGGTGTGTAGTGTTTATACATTGGGTGTGCCATGTTTCTACATTGGGTGTGTAGTGTTTCTACATCGGGTGTGTCATGTTTATACATTGGATGTGTAGTGTTTATACATTGGGTGTGTAGTGTTTATACATTGGGTGTGCAATGTTTATTCATCGGGTGTGTCATGTTTATACATTGGGTGTGTCATGTTTATACATTGGGTGTGTCATGTTTGTACATTGGGTGTGTAATGCTTAATTGTACATTGGAGCAGGAGTACATGTAGTTTGCCAATATTGTAACTAAAAATGGAAGTAGTGGCTCGAATAAAATGTTGATGGACGTTAAAATACTTATTACTTTCAATTATTACTTTCAATTATTACTTTAAATTATTACTTTCAATTATTACTTTCAATTATTATGTTTTATGCTTTCTTTTCTCTGCTCCTTCGCTCACACGTTAATCTCAAGGGTGTCAAACACTTTGGGTCATTGGGCCATCTAAGGAATTTGATACAACGAAAAATTATTGTAATAAATAAAAAAAAATGCATTTAAATAAAAATAATTGTTCTCTAAGCTTTGTGTTAGTGGAGGGGGGTATTAATAGCCTTTGTGGGAAGTGTTGTTGCCCGCGGGCCGCCTGTATGACGCCTCGGGTCTATAATATTTTACCACACACTTTTAAGCTTTTTGCTAATTACGTTTTATTTAATCTCTCTCTCTCTCCCTCCTTCTCTCTCTCTAACATTCTAGTTTTTTTAATTTACATTTGCTACAGCTACAAGATAGTGCAGAATACAAATATAAAACATAATGCTGTCATGTTGAGAATAAGCACTCTCCCCCCCCCCCCCCTCGCCCCCAATTTATTTGTTTAGCAATGTATCGCTTTTAACGCCTACGCAACTATGTTCAAAGGGAAAAAACAAAAATAATTTTTTTATTTTCGTATTGATTATTTCCCTTATTATTATTATTTTTTTCATTTACAATTAACCATTTTATTTGTTATATTAAGAACATCTGTTAGACAAAGGTAAATATTTATTAGGATATTACGTGTAGGCTATGCAATGCAATTTTTTAAAATAAAAATTTGATCTAAATTTTTGAGGAAAAAAAAAAGTATGCGCAAAATTAAACTGGTATGAAAAATCCAGAGAAACTTTTGCTTCTTCGAAATTAACAAAATTAATTATTCTAACGGAAAATAGGAACAAGTATTAATGGCAACGGTTAGAATGTCTAAACAGTATCAATGTGTAAGTGAGCCATATGGCGAATATTCACAAATGACAAGAGTAATTCCAATAGTTAAATCACTAAACCAAGAAACACTCAAGGACAGAAGGGCAAAGAGTAAAGTAGTAATAATACATAAGAAATTAAATTCTAATTTAGAAATACAACACAAAAACAACGTGTTACAATGCTCAGATAAACATAAGGGCAAAAACAGCTTCCTTATTCCTTATGCGAGAACAAATGCATATAAGTACTCTTTCTTCTCGAATGGCATCCGGGCATGGAATGGGTTGCCTGAAAAAAACAGGAAAACCATTAACATAACATCATTTAAAACATTAATAAGGATGCAGACTAGACTCGGACCCCGGATGAGCGTAGGACGCAATAATCTTCTTTACAGAAGGAACGTCTGTAATTTATAAAAGAAACTGAGACTCTGGGTACACCATTTCGGCAAGTAGGCTATTTGCAACCTCTTTAGTATTAGGCCAATAAGCCGGTATTAGGCTTTACCCACTATGCTCATCAGTGATATAGATTTATTCGATAGTCTATTATTTGTTCGTTAAAAAGTCAATCTATTTTATGAATAGATTTTTAAAAGAATATAAGCCCAATAATGGATGTAATTGTAATTGTAGGCCTATATTTAAATGGCATGCTTACATGTGTATTTAAAAGAGAGAATGGTTTTAAAAGTAATCTCCTTTGGCCCTTAGGCATTATAGGCACTGGGTCGAACGTCTATATTTTTTTTAATAAGGGGGTTGCTGCATGATTAAGCTATATCATGTAGTTACATGTTAAATACTGTGATGTTTCACCCCCCTATTATATTAGGATAGACTAAAAATATATATATATTAAATTTAAAATCTTGTGAGTATTGGTTACCATGGCAATGGCGGCCATTTTGAAAATAAACATATCTTTTTAAAATCTTAAAATTTTCTAAACTAACTTGATTTTATGAAAGTTTTAAACATATATTTGTTGTGTTATAGTTTCTGGGGATACTGGCTAGTTTTGGTTGTTATTCTTTAAGACATTATGAAATTATGAAGTTTTTTTCATTTTGGTCAATATAAATTGCCTAAAAAAATATGTTGTAACTCATAAATAATCTCCATTAAAAAAAGTGAATGAGACAAACATAATAGTAACTAGCCAGTTATCTGCAAATATATCTTATCTTATCTTATACATTACAGACGCTCCTTCTATAAAGAAGATTATTGCGTCCTACGCTCATCCGTGGTCCGAGTCTAGTCTTGCATTTTTATTAATGTTTTAAATGATGTTAGGTTATTGGTTTTCCTGGTTTGTTCAGGCAACCCATTCCATGCCCGAATGCCACTCGGGAAGAAAGAGTACTTATATGCATTTGTTCTCGCATAAGGGACAAGGAAGGTGTTTTTGTCTTTATGTTTATCTGAGCTTTGCAACAGATTGTTATTGGGTTGTATTTCTAAATTAGAGTTTAATGCCTTATGTATTATTACTACTTTACTCTTTGCCCTTCTGTCCTCTAGTGTTTCTAGGTTTAGTGATTTGACTAATGGTGTTACTCTTGTCAATGGGGAATATTCACTAGTTATAAACCTTGCAGCTCTTTTTTGAATTTGTTCTAATTTTTTAATGTTTTCTTTAGTTGATGGGTCCCATACAGATCCTGCATATTCTAGTATAGGCCTAACTAATGTGAGATAGCATTTTAGTTTTATATTCTTATTACATTTGTAAAAGTTCCTTTTTATGAATCCTAATGTTTTGTTTGATTTTTTAATTACTTCATCAATGTGAGGGTTCCAAGATAACTTATCATTTATTATTACTCCTAGATACTTAGCATTGCTAGTTTGAGTTAGTTCTTTACCATGAATGAAGTAGTTTGTTATTATTTGTTTCTTTTTCTTGGATACCCTTATTAGTTGGCATTTTTCTGGGTGAAAAGACATACTCCAGTTTGATTCCCATTTTTGTAGTTCATCTAGGTCTTTTTGTAAAAGTTCACTATCTTTTCCTGTCTTTATTATTCTATAAATTATGCAATCATCGGCAAATAATCTTACTTTTGTGCCTGTGTTGATGCAATTTGGCAGATCATTAATGTAAATTAGAAATAGTAGGGGCCCTAGAACAGTTCCTTGTGGAACTCCTGAGTTTACTGTTATTGGTGATGACTTAGAGCCATTTATTATCACTGTTTGTTCTCTGCCTATAAGAAAGTCCTGAATCCACTGATGTAAGGGACCAGAGATGCCAAAGTATTTAAGTTTTTTAAGAAGACTAGAATGATGAACTTTATCAAATGCTTTTGAAAAATCTAGTAATATAGCATCAATTTGGTTGTTATTATCTAATCCCTTAGACAAGTCATCTATTAAGCCTATCAATTGAGTCTCACATGATCTATTTTTCCTGAAGCCATGTTGGTGTGGGCACAGTGCATTTAGTTTGTCTAGATGATTTACTATACTACTATATATTATATGTTCAAGTAATTTACATGTTATGCTTGTTAGAGAAACAGGTCTATAATTTCCGGGGTCAGATTTATCTCCTTTTTTGAAAAGGGGGGTTACATTGGCTAATTTCCAATCTTTGGGCACTTTGCCCTGGTTTAGAGAGGCCTGAAAAAGTATTTTAAAGATTGGAGATATTTCATTAGTTAGTTCTTTAAGCAGTCTTGCTGGTATTTCATCTGGACCAGAAGCTTTGTTTACTTTTAAGTTGGTTAGGAGTTGTTTAATGCCTTTTTCATCTACATTTATATTTCCTATCTCTTCTAGTTTGTTTAAATTTATGAATATTTCTTTGTCACCTGGATTTGAAAAAGATGATGCAAAGTGTGTGTTTAGGATATTAGCTTTAGTTTCATTATCATTATAAGTTTCATTGTTTTGGCCTTTTAGTGGAGCTATGCCTGTAGTGTCCATTTTTCTTGATTTAATGTAGGACCATAAGTTTTTATTATTATCTTTAGAAATTACATTGTTTACATATTCATTCTGCAGCTGTCTAAGTATCTTCTTCATAAGTTTAATTAATATATCACAAAGGACTTTTAAAATTTCAAGATTTTACTACCAAAATACCACAAAAACAACATTTTGAGAAAAATGACTTTGAAAAATAAACCTTTCCATTTTTTTAAATTTATTTACAGTAGACTACACCACAAACATATATTTCTTCATCAATGACATATATATATATATAAACAGCCAAACAACATTAAACATTAAATTGTCCAGGTTTGGACGTTGTACCTTCCTTAGATTTGTTATGGCGTTCCGCTTCTACTTGTCTTTTTTTTCAAATTTTTTCTTTTCCACTTGATCAAACCCTTAGACTTTTTGGTAGCAGACTTAATCAATAGCTCCTTTGTCTTTTGGCAAAGTCATTATTGTCTTTGATAATATTAATGTCATATCCTGAATGTTTTATTACAGCTGCATGTGACTTGAATCTCCATCACTCAGAATAGTTCCATATACAAGGATTCTGCTTAGAACACTGCGTGAAATAATAAGAGCCTCAGACTGTGGTTCCATTGCATTGGCAGAACCATCAAAATTTGTTTGACATTTACTTTTGTGTGAAGCTTGCCACTGCTTATACGTTGTGAGTCTGGCTTTGGGGATGATAAACATCCTTTACAGAAATTATATAGCACTTGAGTATCTAAAATGAGCCCAGTGTGAAATTCGATTACCGTTCCAACACCAGTATGCGACGAGTGACCGCACACAGTGATAACAGGGCAATTAGAAGAGCTAACCCTTTCATCCGGTTGGACTTTTGCTCTTTCACAAGCAACAGCAGCTGCATTATTTAAACAGTCTTCAGATGCATTGATTACTGCGGCACGAACCATTTTCCCAAGTTCTGCAAGTGTGTTTCTGTGAAGATATTTTGGGAATGACATGAGACCACAGAAGTTTAAGAATTTAGAGTGGGTTATACCACATTCTTTTAATACTAGAACACTCCTCATGTTGATGTCTAGGATCCCTTTTTTGTTTTGCACTGGTGGTGAAGTCCAATTAGACCAAACCCGTTTTTTGCAATGAGCACAGAAAAGTACGATATGCTCACCCAGTCCTATCTTCTTTGTAGTTTGTATTGACAGATTTTTGTTGGAACATTTGTGGCAAGATGCCAGTGAAGCCAAGGATGATAAAATCAATGAGCTAACGATGATGTACTGCAGGTCACTGTCAGCCGGGTTTGTGAGATTGACTGACGAAGATGCCACTTTTCTTGCAGCAACAGAGGTATTGATTATATGGTGATCGTCTGCTTCAACTGGTACACTTTCTTCCACAACAGCAGCATCTATTTAGCTAAAAAAATATGAATAAAATATATTAGCTCTATTATTAATTATAAGTTCTTTTTTTATTTCACTTATAAACTTACAGATGTTCCTTCTATCCTTCATAACTAGAGAATATTCCCAATTGACAAGAGTATCACCATTAGTCAAATCACTAAACCTAGAAACACTAGTCGCTAGAGGACAGAAGGGCAAAGAGTTAAGTAGTAATAATACGTCAGGCATTGAACTCTAATTAATTTAGAATTAGCCTACAACGCAATAACAACCTGTTGCAAGGCTCAGACAAACATAAAGACAAAAACACTTTCCTTAGCCCCTATGCGAAAACAAATGCATGTAAGTACTCTTTTTTCCTGAGTGGCATTCAGGCATGGAATAAGTTGCCTGAACAAACCAGGAAAACCAGTAGGCCTAACTTAACATCATTTAAAACATTAATAAAAATGCAAGACTTCGACTCGGACCACGGATGAGCGTAGGACTCAATAATCTTTTCTATAGAAGGAGCTTCTGTAATGTATAAGAGAGAAGATAAAAAGATTATTATGTCAATATACCAAAAATCCCTGTAGGGCGGCAAGGGTAGAACCCGGGCCGTTTTGTAGACAGTCCGTGTAGGCCAACTAATCGCAAGACCAGCATGCCTCACTTTAATATGCAGCGAAGACAAAAAAAATAATTATCGACAATAAACCATATAGGCTAAGTAGGCCCCTATAGTCTATAGTCTAATGATTAAATTATTAATATTTATAAAATACAATTTTGTTCATGAGCCCTCAGATTACTAGGATAGGGCCTACTAAATTAATTGCATGTTCAAACAGGGCCTATGTGTAAGCTAGGTCTGTAAATTCTGAGGTCTGATGAAATAACTGAATACAAAGTTAAAAACCTTTTATATTTAGTTTTAGGCTTTAGGCCTAGAGTTTAGTTTTATGTGAGGCATCGTAAGGCATAGTCTCACTGACCCCAGCCTCTAGAATTATGACACGCGTCATTGGTATATTTATGCTTATATAATAATATAATTCTTTTCGTTAGGTCTTAGACTTATTAGAATAGTAGGCCTATCTGATTCGTATCATATTTTGTAAGGAATAATATTTTAGAATAAAGTGATACGTAATCTAGTATTGGTAAAGTCTTGGATCGATTTGTTTCTAGTCTGGAAGCAATTAAGGTGTATCTTGATTTTAAAAAAATCCGATATTGAATGAGGAGAACTGACTGTTGAAGTCGATGTTTCTAAATGGCATGGCGACACATTTCAGTGAGTTGAACGGGGTCGAAAAGCACTTGAAGTGTTGGACCACTATAAATGGATTTGCATTGAAACTGGACATATCTTGCCGTGAAATCAATTTCAAAACATTTAACTCTTTCTCTAATTTAAGGCAAATTAAAATAGATGAGCTTGTTCGGAAGTACAATTAAGCGTTCAATGCGGAGTTTTCAAAACAATGGCAAGGCTTTCAAATTCATGGACTCCTCTTCAAGTCCTTACTGGCTTGATCTTACTAAAAACTACTTAGATCTGGATCTTTTTATAGTGGAGGGAAATAGGCTTTTTTTTTCATTTTAAACATCTGAAAAATGGGCATCGAAATGTGACGTTTTGCGGGAAATCTGAAAGGAATAGCTACTTGGGAATGTCATCTATTGACCACTGCAAGGCATTCGCTCTACTTTCAGCTTTTGGTTTAATTTACACCAGTGAATATATTTTATCGCACATGTATGCTGTTTTAAGCATACCAAGAGGTCACTTAAACTTGACCACTCAGAACTCAGAAGTGACTAAATATTTACCTGACATTGAACAATTAGCGAAGAGCATTCAAGGAAAAGGCGCTAATTAATTAATACATGTTATAATTACATTCACAAAAGTTTTTATACTCATCTGTTTTAATAGACATAAATATAATTATTTCTAAAACAAATTTGTTTGTTTTTTGTTGTAATAAATATAACAGGTTTATATATAGCCTAATGTAATTATTGTAATTAATGTTTTAAAAAAAAAACTCCTTAAATTGACTTTGGTAATGCAGAAAATGTTTATTTAGGCCTACAACGTAAATTCATTTTATACATGTAATTACACGATGAAAAAAGAGCATAATCCTGAATTTTATAAAGAAATACTAATTTAAAAGCAACACATGTTATATTAATTGTGTTAATACTCGTTTGGCGCATCACTAGCATCAAATTTTTATAATTTTATTAAAGGGAGATAATTAACAGGTTTTCTTTGCTTTAATATTTCTAATGTTTCTTTTTTTATTTCCTTTTACAAAATAAATGGCTTATTACAATTTATAACTTAAAAATTTTCAAACTATAGAAGATAGTTGAAAATTATATAAATATATTATATGACTAAAGAATTTATATGTACGGTTCTAAACATTACATTGACTACCCAGTTAGTATGATTACTACGTATCTATTCCACTTTACTAATAATATCGGTATACCTCTAGCAGAGCCACAACGATAATGGACAAGTCTTAACGTGTATGCATGCATATAAGTTCACAAGAATAAACATTTCCGGTTGAATTCGATCATCTTATTCGAAACATGTCTGTGTGCTGCGTTACTGGTTGTACGAACATTTGTTGGGGATTAAAATTTCGATCATTTCCAAAACATGTTTACAAAAGACAACAATGTCCATTGTCTTGTGTATGTCAGAAGGGAAAAATCCCCTTTTTATAATATCAGACTAATTGATTAATGCAAAATAAATTTTTGTTATTCGTTTTTATGAATTTACGCATTTTGTTTTTCAATAACCAAGAAAACGCAACTCTTGGCTAATTTATTTTGTAAACAAAAAAACATTTTACCTCAAACGACTAACACTTGAGTATTAATTATCGACTACTCACTTTTGATGTTAAAAACGGATTCCTCATGACAAATATTGTATCCTTTGTATAATTCTAAAAGACTAGAACTAGCCGTCGAGGTTGAAATCAACTGTCAATAACAGGAAAAGCATGCTTTTTTTGTTTATTAGATTAAAAATAAAACCGGAAGTTCACGATCACCCCAGTTCAAAAGTTCACGCCACATTAAGACTTGTCAATAAGGCAACAAACTAATATCTCAGTTATTCTATTACTGAAGCTCTTATCGTCGTTACGAGACAGAGGGTCGTGTTCCTAACTGCGTCCGATATTCAGCAGACCGACGCAACAGTACCTTTCTCCCCACTGTCAATTTAAGAGTCTTGGCGTATATCTGGACTCCACGCTGTCTATGCAGCCCCACATCTCCTTTCTCACCAAAACCTGCTTCTTCCACCTGCGTCGTATTGCCGCCATCCGTCGCTATTTGACCAAGAAAGCTTGTGTTAAGCTTGTCATCTCTCTCCTCTTTTCTCGCTTGGATTATTGCAATTCGCTCATGGCTGGCCTCTTGGCCTCCTCCCTTCAGGGACTACAATGTCTCCAGAACTGTGCTGCCCGACTGGTCCTTAAGAAGACGAAGTCGATTTATCTCCTCCAATCTCTACACTGGCCACCCATTAACCACCGGATCTTCTACAAGCTGATTTCTCTCTGTTCCAAGTGCCTGAATGACTCTACTCCAGACTACCTTCGCTCCGCCTGTCTCGAGCTCTACACACAATCCCGACCACTCCGCTCGGCTTCTGATGCACTAACTCTTCACATCCCTCGTGCGAAGCTATATAATAGTGTCCGCTGGCCAACGTGCATTCTCGTAAGTGGGCCCGTCCGCCTGAAATCCCCTCCCACTACAGATTTGTCAGAGCCCTAGCTTCGGCACTTTCAGGAACCGACTGAAGACGTACCTATTCAAGTAGCAGTATTCACCTGTGCATGTATACATTTTCGTTTTTTATTTGTTGTCTGTACTTTGTCTGTGACTGTTGACAGCGCACAGAACTCTCTCTCTCTCTCTCTCTCTCTCTCTCTCTCTCTGTCTCTCTCTCTCTCTCTGATCCATACAGGAGGACGCTGAGGACATTGCTCTTAAATATCCTAATTTTTGTGTGGAGGCCAAGGCTCGACGTTCTCCATATGGGTCTGAGCAGTGCAAAGGCCTGTTTTGCCTTACTGATTCTGCTGTTGATTTCCAGATCACAGTCACCATTTGTTGTCATTTTACTGCATAGGTAGGTACATTCCTTAACAGCCTCTATTTCTTCCTCGTCTATTGTGACATGGGTGTTGATAGTCTTGTTGTTTCTCATTATCTATGTTTTCTGTCTGTTTACCCTGAGTCCTATGGTGCTTGCTATCTCATTCAGACTGCTAGTCTTTGTTTGAATATCTTGAATATCTTGATGTCGACTGGAAAGAAGGGCTATGTCGTCTGCGTAGTCAATGTCTTTTAGTATTGAGGAGAGAGACCATTGAAGGCCTTGTCGCTTGCCCTGTGTGGTCTGTTGGAGGATCCATTCTATTGCAAGAGCAAAAAGGGTGGGTGATAGGGAGCATCCCTGTTTCATTCCCGTCACTATATAAAAGGGTCTGAGAGTTCATTGTTGTGGATCACTCTGCATTCAAAGTTTTCGTAAAGGGATTGCATGATCTTTACCAGTTTCTGTGGGATGCCATAGTGTCATACAATTTTCCACAGTGAGTTTCTGTGTAGGCTGTCAAAGGCCATTTTGAAATCTATAAACACTGTGTAGAGAGGGCTATTCCATGCTTGTGTCTGCTCTAGGATCAGAACGAATATGTGGTCTATGCATGACCTTCCTTTACGAAAACCGGCTTGCTCTTGGTGTAGTATTAAATTAAATATTAAATATAAAACGCTTTAATGAATTTCTCTGTAACATTCCTTTTCTTTTGGCCTTGGTCTTGCTGTGGCACTAAATAAATTGTATTATATATATAAAAAAAATATAGTTGAGCAGTTTGAGAGCAGTTTTTTTTTTTCAATTAGACCTACCGTAAATTTTTTACACTGCATATTGATAGTTTTGAGTATATTCTTAGATTATTATTACAAAAAAAACTTGTAAAAAGATAAGAAAAACAAAAAAAAAAACTATAAAAAAAAATATTTCGTCCCTGGGTGGGCTCGAACCACCAACCTTTCGGTTAACAGCCGAACGCGCTAACCGATTGCGCCACAGAGACTACATGTCATTCGATAGAAACATAAGATCATATCACAATTATTATTAAGTTGTTTAGCTTTAAAAGTAGCAACTATAAACTAATTTTTTTATATTTTTTTTTAGATTAAAAATGTGTAGGCCTTTTACCTTAATTGCTTTTTATGTGTTTATTAAGGCTCATTTAATGCAATAAATTTACTATTTACCTTTAATAGCTGTTTATACCTAATTATCTTATCGCTTTTAAGTTTAGTTTTTTAGTTGGCGAAAAGTTAATTATATAAGTTGACCCAGGGTTAAGTAAACCTGTTAGTTTGACATTTTTTGTTTCACATAACATAATGATTCATAATCAGACCTTAAACTTAAACTGCATCTAGATTATAATAATAATCTTAATGGTATATATAGTATTAAAATATGACAAAATTAACTTAGCCAATAGGCCTATAGGTAGGGTAGGTCTAGGCTTATTTAAAAAAAGCAAAAATTAACTTTATTGAAAGGCTAACCTCAAGGCCAAGGTTAATTATATTGTCAATATAGCCTAGATAGTAATGACCTAATAAGTAATGATTCAAAGATCTATTCTTTATACTACTTTATAGTTATAGTTATATATAGTAGGCCTATTATATTCTATATATGACTTAGGCTATATTATAATATATGCATTTGTAATCGCATAAGGCGTGATAAGGGATAATTAGGATGGTTACTACTTTACTCTCTTTGCCCTTCTGAACTGTCCTCTGCCTCTAGTGTTTTTCCATCAGAGTTGACAGAGTAGGCCTATTAACTATTTTTATTTTAACTATTTATAACTATATATAACTATAAAAGTATCACAGAGGGCAAGGCTATTCCAACAACAATATTACAATATAATATTGAATATTAACATATACCTAAGTAGGCCTACTCTTTTCTTCCTGAGTGGCATTCAGGCATGGAATGATTTGCCTGAACAAACCAGTAACTTAACAATAACATCATTTAAACATTATTAAAGATGCAAGACTAGACTTGGACCAAGGATTAGCGTAGGACGCAATTTAATAAACTTCTTTTTTTCTTTATAGAAGGAGCGTCTGTAATATATAATATATTAGATAAGATAAGATAGCCGATAGGATAGGCCTATACCTTCGTGTGAACAATTCAAGTGATGGTAGAAAAGTAATTGTATTTAAGTCTAATGTATTTTCTGCCTAAGAAGTGTTTTTTTAACTATACGCAATTATAAATGTGTAGCCTACACACATACACAGCCTTAGAAGGAGTGTCTGTAATATTATATATATAGGCCTTTTATAGGATAAGATGCTAAGAAAAAAACGTTGTCATTTTAAAATAGTTACCCACTCTTCACTGCTTCATTCACAGATAACAGGAAATACAAATCACAGTACAAAGTGAGAACTAATGAGAACAAATCAAGACTTCATTTTTTTCAAATGAAAAAGATATTAGACCTCCCTTCTCTACAAATGACACATGAATCACTGGCAGCTTCTTAAATGTTAAGAAATACATTAAAATGTGCCTTCAGCTTGCAGTAAGTTCTTGCCCATGTCAGCTTGTGTAATGTTATAAAGGGCCATCCATAAATGAGGTCACAGCCCCTGGGCCAGCGAAGGTCGGAGGCGCGGAGGAGAAGGGTCAAACATTTGTGACAAAATGTGATGAGGGGAAGAAGGGTTTTTAAACAATGAATGTGTATCAAAAAATAAAATAGTCTTTATAGAAAATTTCCACTTAACAACTTTTACTTAATTAACTCCAGTAATTAGCCAATGTCTATATTGTTTTATTGTAATATCTATGTGAAAGATGATAAGAAAATGACAATAAAATTGAATAAAAATGTATTTAATTTTGAAATGGAGGTAGCTTTGTTTTTAGAGTTCGGGCTGCGGGGGGGGGGGGGGGGGGGGGGGAGGCAGAGTTTTGTGTTGTATAATTGAAAGGGGAAGTCTTTCTGTGATGACTTGTGACAATTGGGGAAGTTAGGGGTAAAAATTTGCCTCAATTGTGTGATGTCTTATATGTACAGGCCCTAATGTAGCAATCTATTTTGGCCGCCTATATCTTTTTAAAACTACTCTCACTTTACCTGGAAATAAAATTATAATACGAATGATTGAATGCGCTAATATATTTCAGGTTTCTTAGAGCTATGTCATCCAGCAGCCATACAAAACCGTTAACTAATCGATTGGCTCAAGAAAAATCACCTTACTTACTGCAACATGCACATAATCCTGTAGACTGGTATGTAACTCTTCAATGTTTGGTTTCTTCTTATTTTGAGGTATTAATAATGTACTCTTGAACAGAACTATAGGTGCACGGTGGCCAAGCGGCAACGCATTTGGCTGCCTTACCAAAAAGCGCTGCGTTTAAATCCTGGTTACGGCTAGAATTTGTTCCAGGGGGCTGTAAGGTGTGTCTGGGTCTACCCAGCTCTGATGGGTTCCTGACATTAGTTGTTAGGGTAAAGTAAAAGTGGTTGTGCATTGTGCTGGCCACATAATCCCCTAGTATGCTTCATCGGCCCTACGATCAGTTTGGTCAGACTGGTAATTTACTCTTTTACTTTACTGCTTGAACAGTTTTTAATACAATGTCTTTTCAGCGTGTATTATGAAACCTAAAACTAAAACTCAGTTACGGAATTGTCTTCCATGTGTGGGGCGCAGTGGTCTAGTGTGGCGGCATGCTCAAATAGCCGTATTTAAGGCCCCCGGGCTCAATTCCTGGTGAAGTCTAGGTTTCTTTCCCTGGGTCTGGATGGTGCCCATGAGTCTGGGTAGCTCTGATGGAATAAATAAATAGCTCACCATTGAGATACACTGTCATTAGGCCTATTTATTCTTATAAAAGTATATATATATCTTTTTTTAAATCTCAATAATCATCTTTATAGAATGAGAGTCTGAAATATATATAAGATATGGCAACTGGACATTGTCCTGTCCACAGAAGCCCCTAGTAGTAAGCAGTGGCCACTGAAACTGGTGAACGCTGCTTCAACTGCCCTATGTATCAATTTGATCAGACGGAATTACTTTTATTGATTACTATGTATTTAAATTTTGTTTTCTGAATCTATTATTTTTATCTCTTATGATATAATGTTTTTACCTAGGTACCCTTGGGGGAATGAGGCTTTTAAAAAAGCCAAACTGGAAAACAAGCCCATTTTCTTGTCTGTGGGCTACTCCACCTGCCACTGGTGCCATGTCATGGAGCGGGAGTCCTTCGAGAACTCAGAGATCGGTCAGATCCTCAATGAGAACTTTGTGTGCATCAAGGTGGACAGGGAGGAGCGGCCAGATGTGGATAAGGTGTACATGACGTTTGTTCAGGTAGCTGCATGCTTTTCATTTTTTATTTATAGGCTTGGCTACTGACGCGAAAACAGCAAAACTATAAAAGAGAGTTTTGGGCCTTTAAAGAAGGAAGAGGTACAAAGAAGAGAAATAATAAATGGATTGGATGTGATTTATGATTCTTTACTGTACCATCTTTTTGGTTATAATGGAGTTTGTTGGTGTCCCAACCTTATAGTATCTTTTAGTTTACAGATCTTCCTTTTTAAATAGAAAATAGTTACGCCCAACACATACCAGTATGCAGTTTTCTAATATTGCATTTTGAGTTTTTATTGATAAAAATAATAATATTGGTTATTTATATAGCGCTTGTGTTCATGCTATTAACTTTATCAGGATCAGTGCGTTCTTGGAATAAATTGCAGTGGCAGTTGTATTGATGTTAGGCTGTTGGTTTTCCTAACTAGTCTAGGTCAAACAGTGCAACCATTCAATTTCTTGAAGAATTGGCCTGATTTGTGTTTTTTTTGTGTCTTCCACCTATCATTGAAATTTACTTTAGTCTGGCACACATGCCTTAGTTTGCCAATTCTGATCTAAGTAATATATTCCATGCTTGAATGGTAAAAAAAAATATTTTTTTACAAAACCAAAATTAAAAATTTGGTATGCAAATATGATAAATATAATCATGCTCATTAAAGTAGTGCCTTATGTGTCAATATCTTGGTTGTATTAAAACTCTTAAGACTTTCCACATCTGTTATTAGTTACAGACTTCAAGAAAGATGGATGATTACATCCTTTGCCTAAAACCTCTGCAGGGGCTGCTGGGATTGGTTGGCACCAGCGTTAGAATAAAAACCTGGAAGTACCAACCACAGGACCAGCGGGCCTTGTTACAGTTTATCAAGTGTCAGGCTAAAGAATATTAATCAGTATTATTAAAAAACAGTTTATTAAAACAAAATCATCAAAAAAGATCCTTGAAACCTAATGCATTTTTTATTTCTGATTTAGCCTGTTTGTTTTTGCTTTCACAAAAAAGCAAAACAAGAAAACATTGTTTATCAACATAGAGACTATACTTCTGATACTGGACTATTTTTGAACAAATCATTTTCTAACTAGACTAATTCACGTATTAACATTTTTGTCCTTAAATTATTTTTCATTTGGTGCAGATGTCAGTATATTTTAGAACGCTAAATCAATTTTATGTCTACTATGTTATATGTCCAGTCCTACTGTATAACTGGTTGAATACCGATTTTTATGAGGCCAAAATACTGAAACTTTTTCAAATTTCAGTTATCTGATAAGTTTACATATGTTCCTCCTAGATAGAAGATTATTACGTCCACTAGGCACAAAACTCCTGCAGGGCGGCATGAATAGAACCCGCAACGTGTCGGTTGACAGTTTGGTGTACTAACCACAGGACCAACCGACCTCTCTTCTTAGTTTAGTTTGCAAAATTAGTCATTTAAATATTTATATTTTACATTTTGATAAAAAATCAAGCCGAAGGGCAAAGTTTGTCTAATTTGTCTATTGAATAATATAATATATACATTTGTTGTTGTTGTTTTTTTTTTTTGTGCCTTTTTAAAATAGAAAATTTTGTTTTATTGATTAATTTTAATAATTGGTCATGCAAGGTAGAAATTCAATCAAATTTGGCTTGTCTTAACCCCAGGCGACCACTGGAAGTGGAGGCTGGCCAATGAGCGTTTGGCTTACACCTGACCTCAAGCCGATTTTGGGCGGGACCTACTTCCCACCCAATGACAGATACTACAACAGACCTGGCCTAAAGACTATCCTTGGCATTATCATCAAACACGTAAGTAATAAACATTCATACAATATTTTACCTGTAGAAAATTATGAATTTATTCAAAATCAAAACATGCTGTAAACAGGGATGCCAGTTTTCCGGCTAAAGCCAGATTTCAGGCTTTTAGAAAATCTCCGGCTATATGTATACGTATTGTCTCGAGTTCAAGCTTGCATACAGTGGCGTAGCTAGGGAGGGGCAGGGGGGGACATATGTCCCCGGGCGCCACGTTAGGGGGCGCCAAAATGAGTATTAAAACTAATTATTTAATTTTATTTTGATGTAAACTAATGTATCCCAAATACGTTTGCAAGATTGAATTTTGGAGCTCCACAATTATCTTCATTACAAACCAGTTGGCAGGCATGATTTTGGTGCCCCCATTGAGCATTAAGGGGCGCCATTCTACTAATACAACAAATGACACATCCACAATGTAGGATTGCTGATGGCGTAGTTTTTGAAACAAAGATCAGCTCTGATTCAAATATTATTCTTCATAAATATACTGAAAGTGGCATCTGGTTTTAACAATTATGCAGATTGGATAATTTCGAGTCGAATATACTTAGCATGAGTACACTCAGCTAAACAGGATCCATTTGTTATCACATTTTTTTGGAACAGTTAAAAGTCTATATTTGTTTTTCTCTCGTTCAACAACTCGTT
This sequence comes from Anisus vortex, assembly GCA_949126835.1. NCBI lineage: Eukaryota > Metazoa > Mollusca > Gastropoda > Planorbidae > Anisus > Anisus vortex. Next base: position 51,154,923 of record OX421494.1, on the reverse strand, counting down.
GGGGAGAATTGAAAAGAGTTGTGTCAATCACAGTGAAGAGGGAGTCTGAAACACGCTGGGGTGCACGATCAGAAGCTGTTAAAGCAATTTATGAAGGACTAGATGAACTAGTAGGGCTGTTGGAAAAATTATCAGAAGATTCAACTATGACGCCTGACAAAAGAAGTGATGCAGATACTTTGCTGGCAGGTATATTAAACTTTAACTTCCTAGTTTTGTTACATTTCTGGAACATCCTACTATGAATTTCAAGGAAGCAGCATGCATCTGATCCTGAATTGCTGGAGCAAGAACTTGTCAACATTCGTGATAATTTGAGCCAGGTTGTGGTAGACAATGGAAAAATAAGATGCACAACTTGGGGAATCGAGGTTGGCAGAAGGATTAGACGACAAAGGAGGATGCCTGGAGAATTAGCAAGAAATGCCGACTTTCTGCAGAAGAAGAAATTGCACGTGATATGAACAGCGTAATTGATAGACTCAGGAGATATCAATACGGTTTTTACGTCTAAAAAAGCTAAACACCAAATTTGGATTTTTACTAGACGTCAAAACTCTTCTCGCTGAGACAAATGTCGATACACTTCGTCAAAATTGCAACATTTCTACGACACTGGCGTCAATGGTCACGAATTGTGCACAGCAATCGGAGACTGCAAAATGCTGCTCAGTGCCCGGATTGAAGTTCTACCGGAAACTCCTTTGGATCTTCTTGGTTTTGTTGTTTCATATGGAGATGACGTATTTCCGAATCTGCGCTTTTCACTGCAAATGCTTCTAACGATTGCTGTTTCAATTGCAAGCTGTGAGCGGTCCTTCAGCAAACTGAAGCTTATTTTGTCTTATTTAATTCAATGGGACAAGATCGTCTAGTCTGAGTCAGGGGTCGGCAACCTAGGGCACAGAGAGCGATTTTCAATGGCACGGGAGAGACTTCCAAAAGGTGTTTTTTTTATTGAAGAAAAAAGGGTTTTTTTTATTGATGAAAAAAACATTTTCCAGCTCTTAATGAGGAAAACTGACTGTTGAAGACGATGTTTCTGAATGACAGAGCGACACATTTCAGTTAGTTGAACGCATTTACAAGGACGGGTTAAATCAAGTGGGTTAAATGGACAAACAATTAATGCAGGAAATGTTTATTTACAACTGTTTAACGTAGGCCTAAATCAATTGTATACCTCAAATAATAAAATATTGTAATAAATACCATAATGCTGGATTTATAAAAAGAAATAATAATTAGTCAGTAATATTTGTTATATTATTACAAAACATAACTTGTTTGGCATCAATATTGAATCAAAATTATAAACTTTATTTTTATTAAAGGGAGATAATTAGCCCGTTTTAATTATGCTATTATTTCTAATATTGTGTTTCTTATATTTCTTTTATAATAGACTACATTGACTAAATGGTCTACAACTTATAACGTTATAATGACCAAACTGTAAAATGTAGTTGAAAATTATATAAATATTAGATCTATATAACTAAAACATTTTATGCACATTTTTTAAACATTACATTAACTACCCAGTTTGTATGATTACTACATATGAATTTCGCTTTACTATAGCCATTTGTCATAATAATTGGATAATTGAGCAAATTAAAGACAATCTCCTAAACTGACAATAAACTATCATCAATAGGCTTATTATCAGTTGCTAGATCCTTTTCTGGACAACCAAATGATCATGTTTACAAAATCATTACAAAAAATTTGAAAGTTTGGTAATATTATTTTTTTGGTATAAATGCAAATAAAAAGGTTGATAATCACAAATGCGTTAATTATTGTTATTAAATATAAAACGCTTTACCGTTTTTCTTTCATAAATTTCCTTTGTTTTTGGCCTTGGTCTTGCTAAGGAGTTAAATTGTCTTATAAAAAAATAAATAATAAAACAAGTATAATAAAGCAGGTTGACTTTTAGGCTGTGGCACGCTGAACGGTTTAGAAATCCTACTTTGGCACGCAATTAACAAAAGGTTACCGACCCCTGGTCTGGGTGATCTTGCACTCCTTAGCATCGAAAGAGATACACTTGAGAAAACGTGATTGACGAGTTTGCGACAGACAAATCAAGGAGGATCAATTTGTTTTAGACTATGTCTATTCCAGTCATGTATTATTAGTAGAATATATAATTATTTTCAAATAAATTGTTTACAATCGTATAGAGACTTATTAGTCTGTATTCAATTTCATTAAAATACCAGATGCTTCAAAAATGAACCATATAAACCGTACAATTTCAAAATTTTCTTGGGTACTCAGTGAGCCCCCAGACTCTGTCGGTCCGAGAAGGGGAGCCGACTTTGTGTCATGTCCCCGGGCGCAGATGACCCTAGCTACGCCACTGCTTGCATATTAGTTTTTGGAGAGAAAAAAATTTTCAGGCTTTTTTGTCTGGGCCTGCTAACATCCCTGTGAAAACATCTTTTGATGTGTCAAGAGTTTTATACTTTTTTTTGTATTTCCGTTCATTTAACTTGACATTTGACCTTTTACTGGTATGTTTGTAAGCAATTATTCTGGAGGCAGATCAAACAAACTGAATGATTGGGATGCTTACAATTATTGAAAATTTAATTATTAGCTTCTCAAGTGATAACATGTTTTGAAAGTAATTATCCTTTTTGTTTTGGAAAGTAAGCTTTTAGCTCAAGTAAATCTTGGGGTCATGATGGCCGTGTGGCAGCCAGTTCAGCTGGTGTACCAAAGGTCCTGGGTTCAAATCCTAGCACAGGCTAGGTTTTTTTCCCTGTGTCTGGAGGGTGTTCCTGAGTCTACCCAGCTCTGATGGGTACCTGACCTTAGTTGGCGTAAAGTAAAGGCGGCTATGCATAGTGCTGGCCAAGTATGCCTTGGTCACAGAAACTGGCTAACGCTGCTTCAACAGCCCTATGATCAGTTTGGTCCGAAGGGTACTTTACTTCTCCTATCTGTAGTTTCTGAACTGGACATTACTATATTTCAGTCTTTAAGCTATAGGCATTATTATTTTTTTGTACAAGTCTTTCTTTCCTCAAACTATGTTAACCTTAAATGAACATCCTTCATTATAGTGGAAGGATAAAAGGACAGACATTGAATCACAAGGGACTAAAATCCTGGACGCCATGATGAGGCAACTCCACGTTTCGGACCATGCCAACCCCAGTGTGCCGCCAAAAGATCTTTATCTCAGGTGCTTTCAGATGTACAAGAAAACTTTCGATGAAGAGGAAGGTGGTTTTGGTTCAGCTCCCAAATTCCCTCAGCCAGGTAAGCGATTGGTCATAGCATTTTTTTTTACTTTAACTTTAAACTACAATGTATGCTGTGGGCATGAATCTATTTTTTCCCTCCTAGAAATCGTAGAATTTACGGATTATATTTTTCTGTATTTTCTTTGCCCATTATAAAACCTTACATTTTTCTTAACCGCAAACCTTTACTGTTTGATTCATTTGCAAGGCTTGTATTTTTAAGTCTTTAAAATCTTTTTCTGATTCAATTTTATCCTTAAAGAGTGAATAAAAATGAGATCAATTAATGTGTCAATAAAATGGTACATTCAAAAGTATTTTCTAATTTTTTTTTACAACTAAGGCCTGTCAGTTTTAAACTAATAATGCTGCATTAAATGATTTCCGATTTGCATGAATGAAATTGAAATGCATTTTAAAGTGTACTAAGACATGTTGTTGTCATGTTTTTTAAAGATCATCATTCTATTTAGCTTTCATTTTAAGACTCTCTCCACTCTTCTGAAAACTAAAAAAACTGTATCGCCCTTAACAGTTAACTTCAACCTGCTGTTCCGTATCTTCAGCGACAGCCCCGCCAGCGGCACCGGGGTGCAAGCCCTGCAGATGTGCCTCTTCACGCTGACCAAGATGTCGGCCGGTGGCATCCACGACCACATTTCCCAGGTAGCGTATCCATGAAGTAGTTGGAGCTTTGCGTTGGCCGAAAACATTACATAAGAGGTGGCTTCATTGCCCTGTCATAGCCAACTTAGGCAGACACAGTATCAAGTATCAAAACTTTACATCTCTTTTAACCCTTTCTGTACCGACCTACATATCTGTGATGTATACCTTCAGTCCCAGCCATTATTTTACTAATTATTCCCTAAGTCCCAGACATTATTTCAGAATGGCTTTCAATTTCACAAAAAAAACAACTCAGTAATTGGTCAATTTTCATAATTTAAAAAGCGAAATAAAATTCAACTATTCAGCTATCCAATAAATATTCTGCCCGAGACTTTGGTGAAAGGTCAAATCCTTTATTTTGATCTTTAAATAGACACCCTTCCTTGAGGAAAATAAACGCGTCTGGGTTCCAGGAGATTTTGTGTTTGGTGGAAAATATACACGTCTGGGTCTGAGGTAAAGAAATAGTTTGATGAAAATATACGGGACTGGGACTGTAAGGGTTAATATAACAACATGACATATAAATGGTTTGGCAGCATTTGACGTAAAAATGGGTACCATTCTGTGAAGTTGCATCACATATAAATGTTTGTGGCAGTTTAAAAAAAAAAAGGTCTATATCTGTCTGTTTAACAATAAAAGTCTGTGTCTTTCTACTCAATATTCAATAATAATGTACTGTGTGCTCATCCAGGGCTTTCATCGCTACTCAACGGACAGGAAATGGCACATTCCGCATTTTGAGAAAATGTTGTATGACCAGGGGCAGTTGGCTGCTTCATATGCAGATGCCTACCAGGTATGCTCATTGTCTTCACCTCCATCACTTCTGGCAAATAAAACCCCACCCTAACTCTAACAAATTACCAAAAAAAATGGACTCTATTTTTTTTTAAGTTACCATTTTAAAAGCAACAATTTTTTTCATTTTTTTACATTAAATTTGCATCAATTTTATCATTCTTTTTTAATTTAAAATGGAAATAATTTTTTCTTTTATAGTTTTAAAATATGTTTCTTAGGCCTAATTGATTGTTTTGTGTTAAAAATATGGATGCCTTATAGTTTTCTAAATGTTACCCGTTAGTCAATAAAAAAATTTGACTTGTAAAAATACCAGATATTGCCCAATGGCACCCAGAAGACCTACAATAGAGAAAATTCAAATTTCTTCTCAAGAAGTTGATTGGAAGCGCAGGTTGACTTTTAGGCCCTTGGAGCGCTGAGTGAATTAGAAATCTTATTTTGGCACACTATTATCAAAAGGGTGTTGAACACTTCCTAATTAAGAACAACCTTCTTAATTACGTCGCTCTCTAAATTTAGAGCCTATTTCTCTAAAACTCTAATTGTCTAGTGAAGTAATCTAGGTAGAATTTGTTGTTTTATTTTCACCAGATCACACATAACCAAGAGTTTGCTGACATGGCACAAGATATATTTACTTACGTCAACAGAGATTTAAGCCACCCTGTGAGTTTTTACATAATCAGTCTATAACATCATCTATAACATCATTTATAACATATTCTATAACATATTCTATAACATCAACTATAACAGGGGTCGGCAACCTAAGGCACGCATGCCAAAGCAGATAGATATTGAATGGCACGCGAAATACCTCTAGAGGTGTTTTTTTATTGATGAAAGAAAAAAAAAAACATTTTCCGGTTCTGAATGAGGAAAACTGACTGTTGAAGCCGATGTTTCTGAATGACAGAGCGACACATTTCAGTCAGTTGAACTTGCTTCAATCTTTAATCTTGTTTTAATATTAAACAATAATGAGACCAATATCTTTTGCGATTTATAAAGAAACAACAATGCGCCATTCATCCCCAGACAACCAAAACAAGACTCTGACGTCACTTCCTTCACTAATAACAACCACGTCATACCTCAGACATATCGCTTAGAGATTAAATTATACAGAAAATAACTAAAATTATAGCTAACAATAAAATAATAAATAAAAGAACAATGTATCTATCATATAAAATAATTTACAATATCACCTACACTTGACCACTCAGCAGTGACTAAATATGTATCTGACATTATACAATTAACGAAGAGCATTCAAGACAAGGCCCTCATTATTTGATACAGACTGATTACATTTTAAAGCGTTTTTATGCTCATCTTCTTTAATTTAGCATAAATATAAGTAATTGCAAGAATAATTTTATTTTTATTGTTAATTAAATAAATATAAGAGACATATTTAATAGCACTATATTATGTAATTTCAGTAATTCTTAATGTTTAAAAGATAAACTCCTTAAATGGACAAACACTTAATTTTGCAGCACATGTTTATTTACAACTGTTTAACGTAAATTAATTTTAATTATCTAATTATTAAATCTTGTAATGAAGACCATAATGTTGGATTTAAATAAAGAAATAATGATTAGTTAGTAATATTTGTTATATTACAAAACATAACTGAACTTGTTTGGCATCACTATTGAATCAAATGTGAAAACGGGTTTTTTAATTAAAGGGAGATAATTAACCCATTTTATTTGCGCTGATATTTCTAATATAATAATATAATATGTTTCTTTTATAAAAGAATAAATGAATTACAATTTATAACTTACAAATGGTCAAATTTTAAAAAGTATTTGAAAATCATATAACCATTATATGACTAAAGAATTTATATGTATATTTAAAAACATTACATTGACTACCCAGTTAGTATGATTACTACGTATCTATTCTGCTTAACTATGATCCTACGTTTTAAGTTTACACAGATAACTGGTAACACATTAAAATTAAAGGAGATCTTAGTTAAATTGAGATCAAAATATAATTGTTATTAACAGGTGTTAGATCCTCATCTTGACAACCAAATGATAATGTTCAGACTAGTGATGGGCCAAATGGTTCACCATACTGATCGTCGCTCAATTGAGCGCTCACTGAAAAGATCCGGAACCGTTTAACGGATTGATGGATCACTTAGTAATTACCCCCCCCCCCCCCATGTTTTTTTACATGTTGGCTGTCAAAGGGAGATAAAAACAACTTGGATCACTTGTTTAAACGCCATTTTTGTTTTTTGTGTTACTTAAAAATATTTTCCCATTAGCAAATATAAATATAATAAAGAAATATTTATTCTCACTTGTCTAGTTGTAGTCTACTAAACTAGATTCTAATTATAATTAAACTTTTCTTTTCAATTTAAGCTATAATTCCTTTTTTTTTTTTGCTTAATGAGTCAAATTGTCAAATTAAAAGGGTAAATGTAAAATACTGGTAAATGTAAGATACTGTACTCATATTTGCTAATTGTAATGCAAAAATGGTATCGTCAACATTATTTACAATTGGTAGCAAGTAAGCAATCACTCGTCTTACGAACTTCTGAGTAATTATGTTTTAATTTTGATGACTCGTTTCAAGAAATTGAAATACTGTTACTTTTATGTAACTTATCTAATGAAAGAAAAATATCGCTTCAGGCGATACCAAAAAAATGTAAATAATTGTTTTTACTCTAATAAAACTAAGCTAACAATATAAAATATAAAAAAGGTACACTCATGAAAGAATTAGATACAATAGTAAAATACTGTAGCACAATGCAAATAAATGTCACAGAAATTACAGTTCATTGCTCGGTCAAAGGAAAAAAATTTACATCAGGCTTGTTGCACAAAAAAAAAGGTGAACCAGTGGTCAGAGAGAACAAAATATATAGGGGGAGGGGTAACTAGGTTTAAAAAACGTTACACACACATAACACTCGCATTCGTCACAAACTCAAGAGAGCTTACGTGAGAGAGGCGAGATCTGTAGATTTGGGTCAGACCCGGATCCAAAGTAAACTGTGGAAACCTAAATGGAGCTACAGGGTTAAATTAATTGTCCTATAAAAAAATATTTTTTTTAAGTATAATAGAGCAGGTTGACTTTAAGGCTGTTGGCACGCTGAATGATTTAGAAAACCTTGTTTGGCACACTATTAGCAAAAGGTTGCTCACCCCTGATCTTTAACATCATCCATAATGTCGTCTATAACATCATCTATAACTAACAAAAAATTTGATTTCTGTGAATGATTTATCTCACAAGTCTTTCTGTGTCAGCTCATTTGTTAGCTAAAGTTGGTTTTAGATTATAAAATTGGAAAGGGCTTTTGGTCTAGCCGGCAGTTCAGTCTGATCACCAGTCTGGAGGTCTCTGGTTCAAATCTAGGTAAAGACACCTGTTTAATTTCCTGGGGTCTGCCGGAGAGTAAACCTGAGTCTATCCAGATCTGATTAGTACGTGATATATTAGCTAGGGAAAAAAAAGGCAGCTAGACATTGTGCTGGCCACACAGCCCCCTTGAATGCAACAGCTACATAGACTTCATAGACTAGTAAATACTTCTTCATTAGCTCCATTGGCCAACATGGTTATTCAGTGTCAGTTATACTAACCTTTTTTCAATAGTTTATACTCTATAAATTTGTTTTAATAGATTATACTCTATAATTTTATTTCAATAGCTTATTCTCTATAACTTTATTTCAATAGATTATTCTCTATAACTTTATTTCAATAGATTATTCTCTATAACTTTATTTCAATAGATTATTCTCTATAACTTTATTTCAATAGATTATTCTCTATAACTTTATTTCAATAGATTATTCTCTATAACTTTATTTCAATAGATTATACTCTATAACTTTATTTCAATAGATTATTCTCTATAACTTTATTTCAATAGATTATACTCTATAACTTTATTTCAATAGATTATACTCTATAACTTTATTTCAATAGATTATACTCTATAACTTTATTTCAATAGCTTATTCTCTATAATTTTATTTCAATAGCTTATTCTCTATAATTTTATTTCAATAGCTTATTCTCTATAATTTTATTTCAATAGCTTATTCTCTATAACTTTATTTCAATAGATTATTCTCTATAACTTTATTTCAATAGATTATTCTCTATAACTTTATTTCAATAGATTATTCTCTATAACTTTATTTCAATAGATTATTCTCTATAACTTTATTTCAATAGATTATTCTCTATAACTTTATTTCAATAGATTATACTCTATAATTTTATTTCAATAGATTATACTCTATAACTTTATTTCAATAGATTATACTCTATAACTTTATTTCAATAGATTATACTCTATAACTTTATTTCAATAGATTATACTCTATAACTTTATTTCAATAGATTATACTCTATAACTTTATTTCAATAGATTATACTCTATAACTTTATTTCAATAGATTATACTCTATAACTTTATTTCAATAGATTATACTCTATAACTTTATTTCAATAGATTATACTCTATAACTTTATTTCAATAGATTATACTCTATAACTTTATTTCAATAGATTATTCTCTATAACTTTATTTCAATAGATTATTCTCTATAACTTTATTTCAATAGATTATACTCTATAATTTTATTTCAATAGATTATACTCTATAACTTTATTTCAATAGATTATACTCTATAACTTTATTTCAATAGATTATACTATATAACTTTATTTCAATAGATTATACTCTATAACTTTATTTCAATAGATTATACTCTATAACTTTATTTCAATAGATTATACTCTATAACTTTATTTCAATAGATTATACTCTATAACTTTATTTCAATAGATTATACTCTATAACTTTATTTCAATAGATTATACTCTATAACTTTATTTCAATAGATTATACTCTATAACTTTATTTCAATAGATTATACTCTATAACTTTATTTCAATAGATTATACTCTATAACTTTATTTCAATAGATTATTCTCTATAACTTTATTTCAATAGATTATACTCTATAACTTTATTTCAATAGATTATACTCTATAACTTTATTTCAATAGATTATACTCTATAACTTTATTTCAATAGATTATACTCTATAACTTTATTTCAATAGATTATACTCTATAACTTTTTTTCAATAGATTATACCCTATAACTTTATTTCAATAGATTATACTCTATAACTTTATTTCAATAGATTATACCCTATAACTTTATTTCAATAGATTATACCCTATAACTTTATTTCAATAGATTATACTCTATAACTTTATTTCAATAGATTATACCCTATAACTTTATTTCAATAGATTATACCCTATAACTTTATTTCAATAGATTATACTCTATAACTTTATTTCAATAGATTATACTCTATAACTTTATTCCAATAGATTATACTCTATAACTTTATTTCAATAGATTATACCCTATAACTTTATTTCAATAGCTTATTCTCTATAATTTTATTTCAATAGCTTATTCTCTATAACTTTATTTCAATAGATTATACTCTATAATTTTATTTCAATAGCTTATTCTCTATAACTTTATTTCAATAGATTATACTCTATAACTTTATTTCAATAGATTATACTCTATAATTTTATTTCAATAGATTATACCCTATAACTTTATTATCTAATCAGTATGACAGAATCATTGTTATGCGTTTGATTACTCTACATAATATCATTCTTAAGATTGATTTCTCAGGAAGGTGGCTTCTACAGCGCCGAAGACGCAGACTCTCTGCCGACGGCTTCCAGCGGGGAGAAGAAGGAAGGGGCCTTTTGCGTCTGGGAGATGAGGGAGCTGCAGGAGCTGCTGTCAGAGAAAACCACAAAAGATTCCAGCGTGTCGTTGTCTGATGTTTTCTGCCATTACTATGGGGTGAAAGAGGGCGGAAACGTTGACCCTCTTCAGGTAGGACTAGCAACTAGCTGAAGTCTTAAACAAAACTAATAATTGGAATTTACTTTATTGTTATTTGTCTGAGCGAATTTGATTATAATTTACTACATAGATAATTAAGAAGACAAATAAATAATTATTAACCCTTACAGTCCTGAGCGCGTATATAGCGGAACTGAAGGCAGCATAGATAGAAGTAGGTCGGTACGGTAAGGGTTAAAAAGGGAAAATCAAGACTTGTATATGATTAATTACTTATATGTGAGGCCGGCTGGTCCTGCGGTTTGTTCACCGGACTGTCAACCAACACGTCGCGGGTTCTATCCCTGCCGCCCAGGAGTTTTGGGCTTAGTGGACATAATAATCTTCTATCTAGAAGGAACGTCTGTAAACTTAAAAGAAGATTACTTGTATATATTCTGTGAACCTGGTGGCCGAGCTGTTTGCTCTCTTGCAGTCCATGCCAGATAAACATATTAAAATTTTTTTAGCTTGTTCCGAGTGTGTAGGTTATGGTGTGTTAAAGAGCAGCAACGATGCTTGCTTAAACTTGTTGGTTTGGGACATATCAAGTAGGAAGTGATCTACTATTTCATGTGCCTGGGGGGTGGGGAGGGGTTAACTTACATCTGCGGATGTGCTGAATTTTTTTTTCTTTGGTTGGTCATTTGTGGGCTACATGTCCGGTTTGAAATAAAGATTTAAATTAATGCATTTAAAGTATTTTAAACCTATCAAATTTTATTTAAAAGACAGTATTAATTTTAAAAGTCATACTATTTCAGGATCCCCATGAGGAGCTTAAAGGTCAGAATGTTCTCATAATCAGCTCAACAGTCGAGGAGACGGCGGCTGCTTTTGGTCTGACGGCAGACGATGTAAACCAAGCTCTAGAGAAAAGCCGCGGCATTCTGTATGGAGTCAGACAGCAGCGCCCAAAACCACATTTAGATAACAAGATTGTAACTGCCTGGAATGGTAAGAAACACTAGCGTTTTCTTTCTGATATTTTAATTTACTCAGAATTACAGGCCCAACATCTGGCCAAGATTCAAATATTACAGAATATTGGCCAATATAGTGTGCTCCTTGGGACTTTTTTTTGCAATGTTAGATTTGAACTCTTTCTCTCCATAATTATTTTCCCTATTGTGATGGAATCATCCTTTTTTTTTCTACTAGTAATCTTTGCATTGGCTGATGAAAACGTATTCAAAATATTTTGATATATAATCATCTGGTGTACCTAGATACACATTTGCATTATGTTGCCACAAGGCCATGCATATAGAAGGGTTGCCAGATACTTTTTCAGTGGGTACCGGACACCCTTAAGAGTACACCATAATGTTCCAAATATTTAGCCGATTTAAATATTGGCAGAATATTAGCCAACATAGTGTGCTCTGAGGGATCTTTTCATCTTTCCTTTCTTATGTATCCAGCCCTTGGGAAAATTGGTATATATTGTTGATATGTACATGTTAGGTATTTATTTTTATACCGGACAGTCTGTTGAAATACTGGATGCCCGGACACCTTGCAGTTCAGATAGACCTATGCACAGCTCTCTGGCGGCTACTTCACTAACATTACAACTGTTGGATTGACCAGTGTTGACTTATTACAACACATTGTTTTCTTTTATCTTATTCTAGGTCTGATGATATCAGGGTTTTCCAGGGGGGCTCAGGCTCTGGATGATCCACGTTTGAAGAACAGAGGCATCCGAGCCGCGGAGTTTCTCCGCAAGCACATGTACCAGGACGGCACGTTGCTGAGGAGCTGCTACACGGCGGAGAATCAACAGGTCACACAAATGTAAGTTGGAAGTCGCCATAGTCAGTGTCCTTGATCTTCAGAAAATAATGTGGATTGGCTGTGTAATGCAGGTTTTCTTTTTCTGAAGCATATTAAAGATATTACAAAATTGATAATCAAAAGTTATAAAAAGTAGTAATAAAATTATTCACCCAGACCACGCTGGTCCATGAGGCTGAGGAAAAACTTATCATTAACCATGATTTAAAACAGGAATCTTAGGTACAGCAGTTCAAGTCTTCGTCCTCTGGACCAGGGGTCGGCAACCTACAGAACGCGTGCCAGACATTTCAATGGCACGCGGAAGACTTTTGAAAAATGCAAATCGAGTCTTTCCTACAGAAAAAATGAGGGCTCTTGCCTGCCTCACCACCTCCTTCCACTCGGACCTATCCATTGTCTTCTTTTTCCAGGCCTGTACCCCGATCTGTCGCAGATCCATCTCAACATCGTCCAACCATCTCAGTCTGGGTCTGCCTTTTGGTCGTTTTCCTCTAGACTTTTGAGTATATATTACTTTTGCTCCTCGGCTGTTTGGCATTTGTTCCAGGTGGCCTGACCAGCGTAGTCTGCCCTTTTTTTTTTATCTCAGCCACAATAGTCGGGTCTTCATTTAACTCATAGATCTCTCTATTAGTGCGCATAGATCTCTCTATAGTGCGCATAGATCTCTCTATAGTGCGCATAGATCTCTCTATAGTGCGCATAGATCTCTCTATAGTGCGCATAGATCTCTCTATAGTGCGCATAGATCTCTCTATAGTGCGCATAGATCTCTCTATAGTGCGCATAGATCTCTCTATAGTGCGCATAGATCTCTCTATAGTGCGCATAGATCTCTCTATAGTGCGCATAGATCTCTCTATAGTGCGCATAGATCTCTCTATAGTGCACATAGATCTCTCTATAGTGCGCATAGATCTCTCTATAGTGCGCATAGATCTCTCTATAGTGCGCATAGATCTCTCTATAGTGCGCATAGATCTCTCTATAGTGCGCATAGATCTCTCTATAGTGCGCATAGATCTCTCTATAGTGCGCATAGATCTCTCTATAGTGCGCATAGATCTCTCTATAGTGCGCATAGATCTCTCTATAGTGCGCATAGATCTCTCTATAGTGCGCATCCTCTTTCATCTTTTGTGTGGTCCAAAAACTTGTCTGAGAACTTTTCTTTCCCAGATATTTAATATTCTTTTTAAAATATTACATGGGCAGTTAGTGAATGGGTAAATTGTGTTAAGCAGGGCTAGATTGAGGTAGGCCTAAGTTTGAATGAAATAAAATCTTGAATGGAGTATGATTTGGTTCTACCATAATCCATACACAAATTACAAGCTCAATATTGGTCTGATGCTTAAAACATAGTAAGCCTCCCTGTTCCTGTCTAGATATTATTCCTGCATTCAATATCCATTTCAGATCTGTGCCCATAAAGGGCTTTGTGGATGACTATGCCTTTGTTATCCGGGGCCTTCTGGATCTCTACGAGGCCTGTTTTGAAGACAGGTGGCTGGCCTGGGCTGAGGAGCTTCAGGCCAAACAGAACCAGCTGTTCTGGGATGAGGAGGATGGGGGCTACTTCTCCAGCCCTGGGGACGACAACTCACTTGTCTTGAGACTGAAAGAAGGTAAGTTTTCTTTGTATGTCATTCTAATCTATGATCACACTATACAGCAATACAGAACAACTAAAAATAAATAAGTTTGTCTGGCATTAACTGCAAGAGAGCAAACAGCTCTGCAGACTGGCTAACAGAAGAAGAAGACTGTCATTCCATTAAAAAAAAATAGTGTTTATCTTACATTTACTTTAAAAGACTTTGTAATCTCATTACACAATATGTATTTGCATATAAATACTAATTTTCAATGTTATATAAGATAAAAAAAAAAGCTATGTTAAACATGTATAGCTATAATAAAAGAAATAAATTATTTAAATTATCATTGGATTTTTTTTTAAATATTCATCCAAATAGATCTGTATTTATAAATCCTTCAGATCAGTTCAATTAACTTAGTAATTTGAAATCTTCATCTGATGTCAAATTTTATGAATAGAGCTATTTGTTGACATTAGTCTGGTGAAGATAACCAGTAGTGTCATTTGTTTTTACACTACAAAATTTAGTTCAATAAATTAATATCACTTTATGGAAACAGATAGGCTTAGTAAGTAAGTAAAAGTAAAGTACCCGTCGGACTAAATTGATCCATAGGGCCGGTGAAGCAGCGTTCACCAGTTTCTGTGGCCACTGCTTACTAGGGGATTGTGTGGCCAGCACAATGCCCATCCGCCTTTACTTTACCCCAACTAATGTCAGGTACCCATCTGAGCTAGGTAGACTCAGACACCCTCCAGTCTCGAGAAAAAAATACTAGCCTTTATCAGGATTTGAACCCAGGCCCTTCGGTACGCCAGCTTTGCCACCATGCTAAAGAAAAGGCTTAGTAATCAGATTGAAGTTTGTTCCCTGTTGAGAAAAATACAGTAACTGCTGTCTATATTGTAGTTGATACGTTCTGAAATAACTTGCTGGTTCACGTTTCTAACTGCACTTGACAGATCAAGATGGGGCGGAGCCCAGCGGGAACTCTGTGTCGGCCATGAACCTGCTGAGGCTGTCCACCATGCTGGATAAGCCTGACTGGGCAGATATGGCGGAGAGGATCTTCAAGGTGTATGCCGAGAGAATGGAGAAGATCCCGATGGCCGTACCGGAGCTCTTGTCCGCGCTTGCATTTTATCACTCGGACAAGAAACAGGTAAAACTGTTGTGATATTGTCCCAGATGCTTTAATAATGTTGGATGAACGGAAGCTAACGTTGTAATAGGCTCCACTGTTTGTCGCCAAACATGAGACAAAGGTGATAGGCTTTTCTAGCCCTTGATGAAATCCTTTTCGTGTTTAGTAAATTGGAATTCTCACTTTTACTAATTATAAATATAAAGATATACATTCGTATTAAAAAGTCTAGTTGTTTTTATTATCAAGGATGTGACTAGACTGCGGAGAAAAACAAAGGAAATCATTTTCTGCCTGCTAAGTTAATCAGTCGGTATTATATGAAACAAAAACAAAACATTTATAGAAATATTTTTTTAAAGTTTTCTTTCTACTTGTCTATGTATTATTTGCTGAGGCAAAAACTTCCGACGATGGTTTTGTCCGAGGTGAACGTGGCCATTTTTTTTAGGCCTTAGCATGCACTTATATAAACAGTATGTGGGCACAGTTAAACATTTGAATGTACAAATAGACAGAGGCATGTACAACTAATACATTGTGATGTACAGTTTTACATTTTTCATACATTTATCATTTGTACATCCACAGATTGTCATTGTCGGGGACAGAGATAGTGAGGACACTGAAAAGCTGATCGCTGCGGTCCACGCTCACTTCCTGCCCAACAAGGTCCTGCTGGTGACCGACGGCAAGACTGATGAGTTCTTAAAGGCGAGGTTAAAGGCCGCAGGCTCCTTCCAGAAAATGGACGGTAGGGCCACCGCCTTTGTTTGCCAAAACTTTGCGTGTTCCTTACCTGTGAACACCTCAGAGGAACTGGAAAAACTCATTCAGGCATCTTCGACAAAGGACAAGTAACTCCCAGAGAAATCTTTTTTTCTTTTTTTAAACTTCAGGTAGTGTTATCTCTCTTTATGTGATATTATTGCCCTCATTATTATTGAGTGTTATTGTTTTGAATGATCTCCCCTTAACATAATTAAAGATTACACACAAACTATTTTTATGTTGCATTTATTTTCCTATGAATTTTTTTTTAGCTATTATAATTATTATACTGTGTTAAGTTTTGCTCTGAATAGTATTTTGAACCCAAATGCCAATCACCTGACCCAGTGGTTCCCAAACTTTTTTCTACTTGTGCCACCCTTTTTGGAAGTAAGTTTTTTTTTTTTCCAAGGGGTACTCTACGTCAAGGCTCAAAAGTCAGTTTTACCACATTTTAATAGAAAACAAATTACTTTATTATGAAAAAGTAAAGTATCCTGTGTGACCTGATTGATCCATAGGACCAGTGAAGCAGCGTTCACCAGTTTCTGTGGCCACGGCCTACTAGGGAGATTGTGTAGCCAGCACAATGCCCAGCTGCCATTTACTTTACCCCAATTAAAGTCAGGTACTCGTCAGAGCTGGGAAGACTAAGGGACCCAGGACCTTTGGTGCGCCAGCCAAATGTGCTGCCTTGAAAGCCTTTGCAATACTTCAAGGTGCCCCTGTTAAGATGCAGACTGGGGGCACCGTGGAACACTCTTTAAGTAACCCTCCGTTATCCCAAGTTATAGTTTCATCGTCTAAAATTTTTTTTTACTGTAGGCCTAATCTTTGTTTCAATAATCAACTGTTCATTGTTGTTTCTCTTTAGCTCCTTCTGTACTGACTTGAATAATAATTGCCCCTTATTGTGGGTCTTTTGGGTGCCATTGAAAATTGCAATATGTGCCAAGTAGTATGGCAGGTGCGCCGTATGTTGCAGACCCCTTGCTTTAGTATAAGCTTATGCATGTCTATAGACTACACTTAACATTATTGTGTCTGCAGATAAGTTTTCAGAAATGCATGCATATAACTAAAATAAAAAAAACTTAACTGAAGGATGGGGCAAACCCCACATTTTATTAGATAGTAAGACAATACAGGGAAAAATGGTGCATGTTGCCCCCCCCCCCCCCCTCCTTCCTTTCCCCCAACCATCTGCTTACACTCGTGAGCAAAATAAAAAAAAAGGAAAACAACATTAAGGGCTTGGTGATTTAGTTGTGGGGCTTTGCGTGTTTAGAATGGTCGTGGCAATAGTCAAATAGTGAGGCAACACTTTCACGAAGCTGTACAGACCATCCCCCGGGTTGTCTGACATCGCCGACAGGTCACGTGGTGTCTGGATGGTGTAGGAGCTGGCCAGCTTGCCCTTGGCCGAGGCGCACTCGAGCATGGAGACGAGTCCGGTCTTCTGGACGTTGCTGGGAGCGTCCTTGTCAAACGTCCCAATCATGCAGAATTCTTTTTTTAAGGAAAAAAAAAAAGTATATTTAGCTTTTAGTATCTCGTGATAAACACGCACATGAAACCGATAGACAATAGATATTTTGACGCATGCAGTGCTCTACATTAAACATTAAGACTATTTGCCTGATAACATGTTAAGAGGCATGAAATGAGTTATTTGGGCTAGTATTTATATGGTCAAGCGCACTTCATAGTTGGGCTGCACTAAGGATTTTAATGTCTCAAAAAAGATGGGTTGGGAAAGAGGTGGGAGGGGTAGTGTTTATATGTTGACTCAACATCTGTTGTTCTATATTCTATAGCAATCTGTGGAGGCTACAGCGGAATGCAGAAGTAGGCTAACTCTCCCATGCAGATAATTAAATGTTGACGTTGAAGTCATAGTTTTAGTAATTTTGTATTACATCTCTCTCTCTCTTTTTCTTTCCCTCTTTGTCTCTCTCTTTCTCTCTCTCTCTATCTATCTCACTTTCTCTCTCTCTTTGTCTCTCTCTATCTTTGTCTCTCTCTATCTATCTCTCTCTCTCCCTCTCTCTATCTTTCTCTCAATCTTTCTCGCAATATCTTATTCTCTTCCCCCCTCTCTCTCTATCTTTCTCTCTCTTTGTCTTTCTCTCTTTCCGTTTTTTATTATCTCTCTCTTTGGGCATTGCTCCTTCTTATCTTCGAGAGCTTATCTCAAGCCATCTAGGGAACTAACTGCGATCTTCAACACAGTCACTCCTCAAAACTCCTAGTTTGGATGGACACAGAAAGAAGTACCTGGGAGTTCGCTCATTTGAGTCAGTGGCGCCTTCTTTATGGAACAGTCTATCTCAGACACTGAGAGAATCTGGGACAAGAGAATCTTTTAAAAAGAACTTGAAGACCTTTTCTCTTTGGCTAATACATCTGCCACTGCAAATCACACCAAGAGCGCACTGATCATGCTAATTTAATAGCATGGATAGAAGCGCTATAGAAATGCCCATTCTTATTCTTATTATTCTTATTCTCTTTCTCTATCTCTCTCTTTCCCTCTTTGGCGTTGAGGTCTTTCAGTTCATTTTCACTATCGGCTATTCCATGATAATATGTCATTGGCGCAGCATATGATGGAGGACATCGTTCCGAAACCGATACTGATTGATCAAATATGGTCCTCCAGTATACATCTTTCGGGATCCTTTCAAATAAAGCGGATTGGAGAGAGTAGACTAATTAGCACTGCCCGATTCCAAAATATTTCTTTAAACGAATCTCCTGCTTTACTGTGGAAGAGTACTGTGCTGGTTGCATCGTTATACAGGCTCTCGGTGAACATGTCAACTAATGGGGATGACATGGCAGCAGTGTCACTGTCACAAGCTTATGGGCAAGCAATGAGCAAACTTATCTTTTTATATGTTGCCCTAGCTCCTTCTATACAAAAGATTAACGCGTCCTACACTTAAATTATCAGGGGTTGGAGTCTAGTCTTGATATCCGATTAGGGTTTTAAATGATGTTAAGTAACTGATTTTCCTGGTTTGTTCGGGCAACCCATTCCATGCTCGGATGCCACTTGGGAAGAAATAGTACTTACATGCATTTATTATTGCTTATGTGATAAGGAATGTGTTTTTGTTCTTATGTTTATCTGAGCATTGTAATATAGGTATAGTTTTTGTGTTGTGTTTCTAAGTTAAAATGTAATGCTTTATGTATTATTATTACTTTACTCTTTACCGTTCAGTCCTCTAGTGTTTCTAGGTTTAGTGATTTGACTATTTATTGTTAATGGATGGAGGACAAGTAATTTATAAGTAACGTTAGTATTGCTCTGTTCGTTTGTTATTTGGGTCTACGGGACTTGCACTAGCCTATATCGAATATTCCGCCGGGCACCATTAAGGCTAATGTTATTTCTGAAATGGATGACGCCAATTTAACCTAATGTTTTAAATATAGCGGTTTCTGATTTCTGCCATGGTGTATATGTCTGCGCCCACGGGCAAAAAAAATGCGCTTTAGAAACTCCATTAAACAATGTGTACGCCCCTGATGTTGACGTAGACCTAAAAACAACATTTAAAAACAAAAACAACGAGGACACCAACCTAAACTATCTGGATACTCCGTCTGCACGTCCCATCCACGACCTTCATAGAGCAAACCGTCTCCACCAATCAAGAAGCTGCAAGTAATATCCTCTTTACCTGTAATATGATATTGTGCACAACTTCAAAAAGGCATTGATAATGATAATGGCATGTCGTGACTGAGGAAGTACACGTACAATGCATCTCTACAAATGTGATTTTTTTTCCTCGATTTCACTGAAATTGTATGATACTATATCCATAGTTTAAAGCAGGGGTCTCAAACACGCGGTCCGCATGATGCCCACCAAGTGGATTTTTTGTGGCCCACAAGTAATCTTACACAAAAATGTACTATTCGTGAAATTCAGACAGCTAGTACTGATACACATCAATTTTATTGTTTATTTTATATACGTAACATACTTAATAATAATGGTAGTTCATTTTGGTATAATTCTTTGTGTCTAAATTGTAAATTGGCATAGTATTAGTGATAAGTAGTAAAATTAGTTAAGATGTAGGAAGTGATTTTTTGTTAACTAGGGTTGTTGGGAGGGGGTTATGGGCCCTTGACCAAGCCCTTAAGTAATAAAATGACAGATGCCTTCATCCGAGTTTGAGAACCCTGGTGTAAAACCAGTTCTCCCCCTTTGAGATGTCTAACAAACTTTTATTCCGTGTAAGGATTAGAGTCTGCTAGTGTTTGTGATTTTTGTTGTATACAACTTCAAACAGATGCCGAGAACAAACTCTATAGGCCAATAGTGTAATGGTTGTCAGTATTGTTATTGAATAAAACTAAATTTTAGTTTTACAAAATGTATACTTTGGGTGGGGAAAAAGGTGAGAAGTGTACATTTAAGTTTAAGGCAACGTCAATTATAATTCCGAATGAAAGAGGCCATCACAATAGAATGTTAGTATTTTGGACTACAAATAGAAGAGAAATGCCAATGCCTTATTGCGTCGATGACTTTGACTTTCCTTTTCAATTTAATAAATTAGTTAAACACAAATCAGACAAGTCTCTCCCAGCTATGAACTTTACGGCCTCCTTAAGCGTTATCTACATGGGGAGGGGTGTGGTACGGTGGTAGAGGTGAAGGCTAGGACATCCTGGACTCTGATGGGTACCCGACATAAAGCTGGGGTAGAGTAAAGGCGGCTGGGCATTGTGCTACCCACACAATCCCCTAGTATGCCGTGGCCACTGAAACTGGTGAATGCTGCTTCACCGGCCCTATGGATGAATTAGGTCCGGTTGGTACTTTACTTTTTGAAGCGTTATCGCTGAATTCTTTAAATTAATGTTTTGAAGAATTGGTCTCATTAAGTTAAACTACAAATTCCATTAATGTCACAAGATGAAGTGCTGATTAATGTCACAAGATTAAGTGCTGATTAATGTCACAAGATTAGGTGCTGACAATTTTTGCTCCTACCGTGAATGAGAACGTCAGAGTTCTGTTGATTCCTGACAGCTGACAAGCAGTTCCCGCGACTGTTGCAACCGGATGTCCCTGTCTCTTTCACAATGACCCTCGTCTGGCTGCCGGACATGTAGCTGATGGAGACGGGTGACCGCGCCCCCCAGAGTGACCTGGAGTTGATGTTGTTACACTGATCTGTTGGTCAAATATGTTCATATTATGATCGTTAAATCTTTGGACCAACAAAAGATGATAATGGAAGAATCATGTGCACCAATAGAAGTAAATGAATTATATGAAGATCTTACAATAGTGGCTGAGATAAAGAAGGGCAGACTGCGATGGACAGACCATCTAGAACGAATGTCAAAGAACAGAGGAGTAAATGTAACATACACACAGAACTCCAGAAGAAAACTACCTAAAGTCTAATAAGGCAGACCCAGACTGAGACGGTTAGATGATGTCGAGATGCATCTGAGACAGATCAGGGTCCAGGCCTGGAGAAAGAAAACAGCAGATGGGTCTGAGCGGAAGGAGATGGTGAGGCAGGCCAGAGCACTACATGGGCTGTAGCGCCACAGATGATGATCAATAACTTAAGGCCTACACAAAACTATAATATATACATTGCATCTATGTAGATTACGGCAAGGACATTGTTTGTGATGATAAACCTGTGCACAAAAAGAGACCATATCATATAATATAGGCTAGATCGTTAGATTATACAGAATAAAGATCTTACAAAAAAATAGATTTTACCGATGTTTATTCATACATACTTTAGATCATACAGAATATAAATCACATTGAATGTAGATCCTGTAGACAATAGGCCTAGTTTGTACAGAATATAGATCTTACAAAATATTTATCATAAAGAATATTATATACCGCTACCGTATCTTACAAGAGATAAAACAGACATGATATGCCTGTAGATAGTACAGCCTAGACTGTTAATCATACAGACTGATCATTCATAATAAGGGTATAAATCGTATTGAATCATGGAATGTAGACCATACAGACAATATTATATTATACGGACAGAATATATAAAACATACTAAATATTGATCATACAGTATGTGTATATATCTTACAGAAAATAGATCGAACAGAATGTCAATCATACAGACTAAAGATCGTACATAATATAAATCTTACTAAATTTAGCTCATACACAATGTAAAGCTTATAACAGATAACATTTAAATATATCATACAGGGTCCTTGAGAGAAAAAAAAATGTGCTTGTGTGAGACCCTTTTCTGGGCTCTTCTTTCCAACATTGAGATCCAAAACGCTATACTCGGAAATAATTGTATATTACAAATAGAGGCTACTTTGCATATTTCGCAAAATGTTCAAGTTTAGGGCAAAATAAAGTCGGCTGGGTATTGTGCTGGTCACATAGTCTCATAAAATTGTGACACTGAAAATGTGTGAGCGTTACTTACGCACGCAAGCCCTGGTAGGTTAAAATTATTGATAAAATTGGTCTGACTTTAAAATATTTATTTTTACTTTATCTTATCTTATATATTACATCTTATATTATATCTTATATATTACAGACACTCCTTCTATAAAGAAGATTATTGCGTCCTACGCTCATCCGTGGTCCAAGTCCAGTCTTGCACCATTATTCATGTTTTAAATTATGTTAAGTTAATGGTTTTCCTGGTTTGTTCAGGCAACCCATTCCGTGTCCGAATGCCACTCTGGCAGTAAATATGAAAAAAAAGACGCCCTAGATTAGATCGTAATTGTAGGATAAAAGATTGGGAATATGCACTGATCTATACATCAAATCGAAGACATATCATAATATGCAGGAATGACCAGGCTCCATGCAGTCTAGTTTGATACAAAATTTAATGAATTTAGCCTCCTTTTATTTTATTTCTCAAATTCTAAGCAAATTTATATGGGTCCGGGTCTCTAAAGGCTTAATATGTCGGCTTTTCCTAGCTAATTTTGTTGCTGAGCCAAATTTTTAAATACACAAACACACACAAACATAGAGAGAGCGATAGATTGATAGATTGATAGATAGATAGATAGATAGATAGATAGATAGATAGATAGATAGATAGATGATAGATAGATAGATAGATCCCAGCGGGCACACCACGTCGTGTCGACGGGGAAAAACGTGGTTTACACGTTGGTGTGACCGTTGGGTTAAGAGAAAGAGGCAGTGAGAGAGAGAGGGGGAGAGAGAGGCAGGGAGAGAGAGAGAGAGAGAGGGAGAGATAGTGAGAATGGGAATGAGTTTCAAACAATAGCCTATCACTAAAAGAAGTTTTAATGGATAACAGAGAAAAGATAAAGAAATGTTTGCAAGACTATATTATTTTAATCGTGTAATCAGCGCATTTTAATTTATTTTCTTTATCGACCTACGTTGGTTTCCCGAAGCGAGGAATTCGACGTCCAGTTTAAGTCTAAAGGTATTTCACTCTGAGATTTTATAGGCATGTTCAGGCTATCTCTTAAAATCTTGGCTTAAGGTCTACTGGGCTTTGCCTTTCTGCGTCTTAAATTATTAGAGAGAGTCCATAAATTATTCGTTGCAACTGCGTTGTTTAAAAACCTAGCCTATATAGTCTGCCAAATTGATGCTTTTACAATATTAATACAAAAATAGATAAATGTATTTGAATCCTAAGATATAGTTTAACTCACTGGGCACACCACGTCGTATCGACTGGGGAAAAAAACGTGCAAAAAAACACGAAAACACGTGAGCTGCACGTTTTTTCCCCCGTCGAACCGACCTGCTGTGCCCGCTGGGAAAAGGGTTCGTGGTACAACGGAGGGAGCCCATTCCCTCTATAACCTACAGAACATGAAGAAATTGAAGAGTTGTTTTGCCAAACTATTATTGGTTTAGGCTAGACCTTAAGCACTCATACTAATTCTAAATGATATTTAAAGATATTTTGATAATTGATGGATCGAATAGTTGAAAGATGAATATACCTACCTTGACCTTGGGACTTGGAAATACATAAATAACAAAAGACAGACACAAATATCACGTGAAAATACATTTCTTTTGTTTTTTTTTAAATGAAGAATATAGTTACTGTAATATGCCAAAAGTATCACAAAGTACTTGCCTTGGAAAACTTATCTTAAAGGAAAAGCGTTTTGATTGGTTTTCTCAGACGTGAGAAATAAACAGATTGTAAAACTACTAAATGAACTTTTCCTTTAAAAATAACAAGTGTAATTGAAAAACATAGACACGAAAAATACGATTGTAGTAATAACCAAAGACGTCAGTCGTTAGTTTATTTGTTTTTCTTTTTCTTTTAGGCTTACACTGCCTTAAACCGACTTGTCTGTTTGTTTATGAGATAGGCTATAGTCTAGACGTTATTTTGGTTTTTGTGTGCCTTCCCCAACCCCGACACCTGCAAATGAACTGTGGAAATAGAGCGCACTGAGCAGGATGCATATGTGTGATGGCATGAAACAGTTCTTTAGGCCAGGGGTCGGAAACCTAAGGTACGCGTGCCAAGTAGCACGCATAACGATTTTAAGTGGCACGTGAGAGAGCTCCAAGAATATTTTTAATGCAAGTGAAAACTACGTGTGTCAGCATAATTAATGAGTGCTGCATGGCGAACTACACGGGAATCACACTGGACGTCGACTGTTTTAGTTCAGGAATGTTTGTACGCTAAGCTCTCATCGAGATAATTGGACTTGCGATCTGTGATTGAATCTATTGTTAAGATAAGCTTAGTCAATTGTATAGTTTCTCAGCCTTTATTGATGTAGAGGCAATGCAAGTCTCTTCTAGAAGAAAGTGATACGGAGTATAAATAAAGTCTTCTTAGCCTCGTTTCTTGACTGGAAGCAATTAAGGTGTATCTTGATTTAAATAAAAAATATTTCCAGTATTGAATGAAAAGAACTGTCTGTTGAAACCGATGTTTCTGAATGACAGCGAGTTGAACTTGCATTTACAAGGACGGGGTCAAAAAGCAATTGAAGTATTGGACCACTGGAATGAATTTGCATTGAAACTGGACATATCTTGCCATGAAGTTAATTTCAAAACATTTAACTATTTCAGTAATTTAAGGCAAATTAAGATAGATGAGCGTTTTCAGAAGTACACTAGTTATATTAAAACAATTAACTCGTTTGACTATACTCCCATCAAAATTAAAG
Organism: Anisus vortex; assembly: GCA_949126835.1. Taxonomy (NCBI): domain Eukaryota; kingdom Metazoa; phylum Mollusca; class Gastropoda; family Planorbidae; genus Anisus; species Anisus vortex. The sequence continues at coordinate 51,129,696 of OX421494.1, read as the reverse complement.
ACTTTATTTGAAGAGATAATAAACCCGTTTTCAATACGTTAATATTTCTAATATGTTTCTTTTTTGTTTCCTTATTTAAAAAATGGCTTACAATTTATAACTTTAAAATGATCAAACTCTAAAAGAATTTTTTTTAATTTGAAAATTATATAAACATTATATGACTAATGAAATTTATATGTACATTTTTAAACATTACATTAACTACCCAGTTCGTATGATTACTACGTATCTCTTCCGCTTAACTGTAGTTACAAACTGACTTTCGGATAGTAAAAATTTCCGGTGCGATGTCTCTTTCAGTGAATGTAAAATTTTGTGTTGTTTTTGTTTGTGTGTGGTGTGTTTTTTTATTATTTTTTTACGCACCACTATGTACATATTATTTTTATATAAGTTTACGGGTGTATTTTGTTAATTTGTTGAAAGGTTTAGGAGACGATATTTTAATTTCATGGCTTATTGCACATGAAGTAACGAGGAGAGAGACTTGGCCTTTTCTGGGTCCGTCTTCACCTAATTTGCCTCTTTTATTACTTTTAGCTTCACTGCCTTCCACGGAATGGAAGTAAGGTTCACTGTTTTCCTCCCGTATTTCCTTAACTTTCTTTTCTAATTTTTTCTTCGTTACCTATCTAATACAAGAAACTTACGTCTAATATTATATATTTTTCTTCAAATTATTTTTATCAGAGTGACATCAATGTATAGTAAAAGAAGAAGGACCGATATACAAATACCGGCCCAACTTCCCCTTTTTTTGTCACATTCGCCAGGGTGTTAACTGGTGCAGACCAGTCATCCGGCGACGCTGGCTTAGGAAGGTGGGAGGGCCAGAAAAGTCGGGTCTTCCAAACTTTTTGTCACTACCAAACAAATTGCATTTATTTCCCTATCTCTCTTTCAATAGTTCATGCCGACGGGGAACGGCTAAACGCTATTTGAAACCTAAAGACAACTTGGGATTTTCCTAATCTTTTTAGAGAATTGCATAGAATTTTTTCTCACTTGTGAAGGTCCCCGTTGTGGGATTACCCGTGAATGACACCTTTCGTCACCCGTCTTCTATGGGTGTTTCACTTTCCTTTGTCATCTGCGACCCTTTCTTTGTTGTTTTTTTTTATATATATATACATTTAAGACCGCGCTTGTTGTTTGACATTAAAATATATACTCCAAAGAGATAGAACAATAATTATTGAAACGAAATGTACATAATTTCTACCAAACTTTGGTTTATTTTTCTCCATATTATGTTGTTTTAAATATCTTACAGTTAATAATGGATGGTTACGTTTAATATATGTTTAAATTAATTTAAATATGTATGGATGCTAAGCATGAATGTCAAATATTTAAAGTTAGTTAGAAAACTCTTTGTCTCGTAAAACATTTTGTCTTCTATCCCCTTAAATGTGTATGAACTGTTCTTCTATTTCCTTTTCTTCGTGTAAAATATATGAGATTGTGCATGTAAACTATAAGTATTTAAATATTCTCTGCTGTCTTCTATCTCTTTGGAATTGTAAAAATGCAATAAATGTCTCCTATCCTTTTTTTCTCTGTGTAAAATAATAATTTTGGCAATGTAAATGCAACTATTCATAAATAAACATTTAAAAAAAAAAATATATATATATATATATATATATTAACGGAAATCTCAGTCATACTGGGATCAAACTATTAAGAATTTATAGCTATTAAGAGTCAATCTTGACAACTAAATTCAAATGTTGATATATTAGCCATTAATGTGTAAGTTGAGTAATAGCCTAGGGCTAGGGCCTATAATTGTGTAGGCCTATTGAATGGATAAAGACAAGATGATAATAAAAAAACAGGTTTATTTGTTATTAAATATAAAACGCTTTAATGATTTTCTCCTTTTCTTTTTGTTTTGTTCTTGCTACGGCACTAAATAGATTGTCTAATAAAGGTAATATAGTTGAGCAGTTTGACTTTCACGCTGTTGGCACGCTGAATGATTTAGAAAGCCTATATAGTTTGGCACACTATAAACAAGAGGTTGCCGACCTCTGCTTTAGGCTACTCAAGCGGGTCCCATAAACCTAGCGATAAGTGTGAAAAGTGTAAGCCACCTAAGCTCTCAAAATTGACAAATCTGTTAACTCTATAACTCTGTCTTTTAGAATATAATTTCCATTTCTAAAAATAAAAATAAGGAAAAAAAAATGAAGAACATTTTATAAAATTTCCGCAAATGCCCGGTTCCTGAAAAAAAACAACAGAGGGGTCAATGCCCCCACACCCCTCCTCATAGCTACATAGCCTATAGGCCTACGTAGTAGCTAGCCTATAGGCCTACGTAGTAGCTAGCCTACGCCCTTTCAAGTTTGTTGTACATACAGGGGGCGGGGGGATGTGACTACACTGTGTATGGCTAGTTATTCTTATCTTATATTATACGTTTACAGACGTTCCTTCTGGATAGAAGATTATTAGTAATATTACGTCCACTAGGCCCAAAACTCCTGCAGAGCGACAGGGATCCGTCGGTGGCGGGGATAGAACCCGCGACCTGTCAGTTGGTTTTTGGTTGACAGTCCGGTGAACTAACCGCGGCTTCACATTTTGTGTGGAGAAAAAAGCTTTTCCTTTATCTTTATTTAAAAGTATCTAAGTTTGGACAAATCTGTTTGACGGACGATTCGTTCTATTTTAAAGTTTAATATTGAAAAAAGCAGCAACAACAAAGAAATAATACAGAAATTAAATCAAACCTTCACAAACACACGGGGATTTTTTGGTTAGTGGTGTATCTTTGTATTCACCGGGGGAAAAAAAGTGTGTCAACGAAGTAAGAGGCTAAAACTAGACTAAAACCTATGTTTTTCCACTCAGATATGTGAATTGTTTTTAGCACCGAGTCGTGCACCTCACACCTCAGATTTTGTTAGGCCTACACCTCAGATTTTGTTAGGCCTACAGGCCCTACATTGTTATGCATGTAGGCTACAGAATAAATAAATATAAATATATAAATATTGTTGTTTTCTATAGTTTGTAGGTGAAATTGTGTTTTAAATGCTTATACTTATTGGCTATATAGGCCTAAGTTGTTTAAGTTAATCTTTAGTAGGCCTATTATGTTTCGTGTTTTTTTTTTTTTACACTTTTGAACCCATTTGTTTTTATAGCCTATGTACTATGTAGTAGCCTACTATGTAGGGCCTACTATGTACTATGTAGCCTACTATGTAGGCCTGAGCTACAATGCTACAACCATACATTTTTTTTTTTTTTTAGGCCAGGTTTACGTCGACAATTTAAGATACCTTTTTTTTTATTATAGTTATAATAACACAAAGAGTAAGACTATTAAATTTTAGTAAGTGTTTGTTTGCATAATAATTTATGATATGAAAAAAAACCTACACTTACAGATTAAGCCACCAACATCTATTTCATATTAGGCCTTGTTTCTATGTCTATTTATGTTTTTTTCAAGTTCAAAATCTGCGTGGAAGTTAAAAAAGTTGAGTGGTAGGTTAAACTATAAATAACTATCGCCATATGACCGGTGTGTTGTCCTGTGTTATGTGTTTTCATTCATTGAGTAGGATGTGTCTACTATATATTGGAAGTGTAACAAGTGTAACGAAGACATTTAGTTAGTTGTTTTTTTTTAAATAAAAAAAACGAATATGTCTACCAAGTGTTAAAGTTGGTTGCTCGTAAACCAAAGAGCTCGCATTTTATTCAAAATATTGAAGTTAATTATTTGAAGATCTACACAGCACAGGTACACAGTCACAGTTCAACGTTACCTCCAAAAACGGGAAATGTTCGACTTCGATGACACACTACACTTGACACACCCACTGTTACTTAGAATTTGAATCTAACTAATATTTCAAATAAATACTCGAATTGAACGATGTTTTACTTTCAAATCTAACGGGAAATTGCGTTGTTGCTTTTTAGCAAGTGAGTTTTTAAACGTAACTTTATATGCACTATAGTTGGGTAGGCTTACACACAATGTCAACAAGCTACTGTGGAGATTCTGTGTTTTGGGTGAGTGAATTTTTTTAAATAGATCTAGCTAAATAACTATAACTATTACAACATTTTTGGATTATTTGTGGTCATGACGATATAGCAATTTAGGCCAATTTAATTTAAAGGATGGGAAGGGGGAAGGACTCTTAAAAAAACTTTTTGCAAGCCACACAGAAAGGCATAGGAGAACGCAATAATCAATACTCTTCTAAATATTGTTTATTATAATATGCCCACTTATAATTATATATATTTAATATATAGTATAGTTATAGCCTAGGCTATGACCTACAGTAGGCCTACTTATACTTATTACATATATGACAATAAAAAAAACATGCTAATCTTGACATTGGAAATATATTATTATGGTATGTGACAGTATGTGTGTGTGTGTAAGTGTATTTATTTATGAGTAAAAGGGGGGGGGGTGAGTGCTGAGATTTGTGACGTCACATTGAAAGGGGGGACGTTTTGTGACGTCACGATGCTGGGAGAGGGGTGGGGCGAGTGATGAGAAAAGTGTGATATTGTGGGACGACATCTATTATGGACAAGGGCGCGATGGCCGAGCGACGGCGTGTTCGGCTGGTATACCAAAAGTACATTGTTATTCTGGGGTTTCCTTTGCGGCTTTTTTTAAAACCCCGAAGTTCAAGAGAGTTTTCGGTTCTGTGCCCAGCACCTGTGAGTTGTACTCCGGGATTTCGGGCTGCATTGAGTCAGGGCTGAGTTGTACCGAGGTGGGGCTGCCTATGGTCCAATCTCCGCCATCCACTGGGCTCTCCAAAAGGTTATGACACTCAGTTGTGCCATTTACTTTTTTAGATTCTGGGAATAGGGCCTACTCAGTGGAATTGTCACATCCTGGATCCAGGCCCCTTCACGACTTTATACCCAGTCATCCCCATGTTTCCAACACCAGAGCTCCCCAGCAGGAGTTGCGCAAAACCTCTATCCAGGGTAGTGCAAGCTGGACCTCTGTCAAACAGCACCACAAAGGGGGGTACAAGTTTTACGTGCCCGGGTTATACCCAATGCACAACCCACTTTTTGTCGCCTTTTACGACATGCATGTGGGGCTAGCAGTGGGGTTATTCTTTCACCTGGTCATTTCCAGGACCCCGATCCCGATACCCACACGGTAAATATGTTTGTCTGGCATTGACTGCAAGAGAGCAAACAGCTATGCAGACTGGCTAATAGAAGAAGAAGAAGAAGAAATACCAAGGGTACCGGGCCCAACTCCCGCGCAGCCACACAATCCCCTGGTATGCCGTGGCCAAAGAAACTGGTGAATGCTGCTTCACCGGCCCCATTGATCAATTTGGTCCGACGGTATACTTTACGGTGGACGTGTGGCAGCGCGCTCGGCTGGCGTACGGTAGGCCCTGGGTTCGAATCCTGGTGCAGGTTAGGATTTTTCCCCGGGTCTGGAGGGTGCCCATGAGTGTACCCAGCTCTGATGGGTACCTGACCTTAGTTGGGGTAAAGTAAAGGCGGCTGTGCATAATGCTGGCCACACAATCATCTAGTATTTGCCGTGGCCACAGAAACTGGTGAAAGCTGCTTCACCGGCACTATGGATCAATTTGGTCCGACGTGATACTTTTTACTAAAGGTCAGTAGAAGAAGTGATGTATCTTTTACTTCTAGTTTAGTTATACAGTACGTAGTGGTGATATATACATTTTCGTCGGTCACGAAAAAGAAGTTTTAAAAAGAAAAAGATTGGAAGAAAAGTAAGTTTGCGAAACTCTACATCCATTCTGGCATATATTCTTGAAAATTGTCAATTTTGTAAAAACAAATCTCTCTTTCAGTGTAGTTTATAATTTATATTACCGTATTGTATATGCGGCCCGGTGGCCGAGCGACAGCGCGTTCGAATCCTCGGTGGAGGCTAGGATTTTTTTTCCAGGGACTTAGCGTGTCCCTGAGTCTACCCAGCTCTGATGGGGTACCTGACATTAGTTTAGAGGAGGTAAAGTAAAGTTTGCCGTGGCCATAGAAATTGGGGAACGCTGCTTCACCAGCCCTATGATCAGTTTGGTCCGAAGGATACTATATTTACTACCGTGTTGTATGGTTCTATGGTAAAAGTAATATGTTATGTAATATATTACTATAACCTAGAAAGCGGCTCTTTACACTCCAATGACAAATGGAATTATATATATAATACCAGCATTATTCTTTTGTTTGAAGTAAAATATTTCGACGCATTATCAAGTGATTTTTTTTAATAGTTTAAGACTAAATGTTGTGTGATTTTTTCTTTGTTCTTTAAATAATAAAAAAAAATTATATTATAATACATTAAAATATTGCACGGTTCTCTAAGCGGGCTTTTTGGAATAAAGCAATTTTTTTTTTAAAAACTTTCTTTGTTGAAGTTGTTGTTAGGCCGCTAGGCCTATTTGTTATCGATTCATGAAATGTTAAATCTATGAACTACGCCATGGGCATGGGAAATTATAGGCCTACTTGAAAAGAATGGCGACACAAGTGTGAAAAGTTTGGGCCTTCTGCAATAAAATATTGATCAATGTTTATGTTAATTTTTTGCACCAGGGTGTTTTTGGTCAAACTATAAATAGTTATCCGCGTCACGTGATGGTGTTTATGTCTATTCACAAGGAGATTCTAGTCTAAGGACATTTCCGGATTCATTTTATTAAAATATGTTCAAAGACAAAATAATTAGGCTACGCATTTCCTGCGATCATTATTCTATGTGCCTATCAGTTCATCATTTTAACTTTACTTTTAAATCTTTGCCTGCGTTTTCTATGTCTACATTTCCGCCCCACCCCCTCTCCAATAACGGCTACCAACACTAACAAGATCAGCCGTATGATAGTACACTTTATGACCTGTTTTTTATTTTGGACAGTGCAGTGTGCATGCCAACTTATATAACCCACCAATCGAAAGCGAACTTCCTTGCGCGTGCCATGATAATTCACGGTATCGCCAATTAAAGCTTAAGGCCTGGTATTTTATTGTCAGGGCTAGAGATTACCTCATCAAACACTGTGTGTCTGTGTGTGTGTGTCTGTGTGTGTGTGTGTGTCTGTGTGTGTGTCTGTGTGTGTGTGTCTGTGTGTGTGTCTGTGTGTGTCTGTGTGTGTGTTTGTGTGTGTGTCTGTGTGTGTCTGTGTGTGTATCTGTGTGTGTCTGTGTGTGTGTGTCTGTGTGTGTGTCTGTGTGTGGGTGTCTGTGTGTGTGTCTGTGTGTGTGTCTGTGTGTGTCTGTGTGTGTGTTTGTGTGTGTGTCTGTGTGTGTATCTGTGTGTGTCTGTGTGTGTGTGTCTGTGTGTGTGTCTGTGTGTGGGTGTCTGTGTGTGTGTGTCTGTGTGTGTGTCTGTGTGTGTGTGTCTCTGTGTGTGTATGTGTGTGTGTGTCTGTGTGTGTGTCTGTGTGTGTGTGTTTGTGTGTGTGTCTGTGTGTGTCTGTCTGTGTCTGTGTGTTTGTGTGTGTCTGTGTGTGTGTCTGTGTGTGTGTGTCTGTGTGTGTGTGTCTGTGTGTGTGTGTGTCTGTGTGTGTGTCTGTTTGTGTGTGTGTGTGTGTCTGTGTGTGTTTGTGTGTGTGTCTGTGTGTGTGTCTGTTTGTGTGTGTCTGTTTGTGTGTGTGTGTCTGTGTGTGTTTGTGTGTGTGCCTGTGTGTGTCTGTGTGTGTGTCTGTGTGTGTGTCTGTGTGTGTGTCTGTGTGTATGTGTGTGTGTCTGTGTGTGTCAGTGTGTATCTGTCTGTGTCTGTGTGTGTTTGTCTCTGTGTGTGTGTCTGTGTGTGTGTGTCTGTGTGTGTGTGTGTCCATCTAGAAAGTCTAAATGTGTTTGCTGTTTATCTATTTAATTATCTGTCCATCCAAACCCACGCAACCCTAAACCAGTCATTTACCAATCTTATCTAAATATCAACTAGATCTATATCACTATCACTCTTTTATTTTTTAATTTTGAGGTTTGCGGGCCGACGTGCCAGTTGGCCCGTGGTCTCCGCCTTCAGCCTCCTTTTCTTTCTGGATGTGCTTCCAAAAGTATCCCGTCGGATCAAATGAATCCATAGGGCCGGTGAAGCAGCGTTCACTAGTTTCTGTGGCCACGACATACTAGGTGATTGTGTGGCCAGCACTATGAACAGACACCTTTGCTTGACCCCAACTAAGATCAGGTACCCTTCAGAGCTGGGTAGATTCAGAGACACCATCCAGACACGGGAAAAAAATCCTAGCCTTTTCCAGGATTCGAGCCCAGGACATTCGGTACGCCAGTCGAACGCGCTGCCGGTCGGCCACCAGGAAGTTGCATTCAATAACAAACTGTATGATGGACTGGAGCATCTGAAGCCACGGCGCAGTTCATCACAAGTATTAGACGCGTTATCTAAATCCTACAATAATAAATCTTGAGAACGAAAAAGAAGAAGAAGACTCATTTTAATGAAAGAGACAAACGAGAGGGGGGGGGGGGCATATCATATAGGCCCCTATTAAATGAGTTATATCATTATATCGCGAAGGGCACTAAAGGCCCCACAGCATATGTCTCATCGATATTTTTCGAACTGGTGAAAGAAGTATCACAATCTAGGCTTAGGCCAAAAATGTAATTTGAAACTCGACTTAACCCTTACAGTCCCGGGCGCGTATATAGCGGGACTGAAGGTATGCATGGGAAAGTAGGTCGGTACGGGAAGGGTTAAAATTACATCAGAAAACTGGAATGGAAAATTTGTTATCGAGTGGGCAGCCCGTTCGAGGGTCCTGGGTTCGAATCCTGGTGGAGGCTAGGATTATTTTTCCTGGACTCGAGGGTGTCCCTGAGTCTACCCCAGCTCTGTTGGGTACCTGGCTTTAGTTGCGGTAAAGTAAAGGCGGCTGGGCATTGTGGCCACTGAAACTTGTGAACGCTGCTTCACCGGCCCAATGATCAATTTGGTCGGACGGTTACTTTAAAATCGATAATCTTAAATGGCTCTTTAAAAAAAACAAAACGGACGAGACTTCCGTCGAAGTCGAAGGCGTAACGATGTAAAGGGGTGCCTCAACGAAGTAGGGGCGTACAGCGTAACAAAGAGTTCGGCCTCACTGCTCCGTTTCTCTGCGTATGTCCCGCGAGTCATTGACGTGGTGGCTCGCTCGTATTCCTGCCTCGTCGCCCGGTAGCACAAATTCCAGACTATGGGACTATGGGCCAGGACACATAGGCACCGGTTCTTGGTGTGACAGGCTTTTGCGAGAAATCGCTTCCCCCCCCCCCCCCCCAAACCGAGTCTCGGTGCCTCTCGGCAGAGCAATGATTCTCGGACGCGCAAAATTGGGTCTGTCACCCACGCGTTAGCCCACCAGTGTACTCCTAATGGGAGCGTATCGGGGGGTTACACACTTCACCAACTTCGACAAGCCTAAACTACTCAACATTTCATATTAGTAAGCATTTTTTCTATTTCTTAATAAAACTATATTTTCCAATAATTAAATGTATTCGTGCGCCGGTCGTCTGCTGTCCCAGAAACGTGCAGCTGCATCTTCTCAGCACGCGATGCGACTTCACGATGACAAAGCAGAAATAAATATATATGTAGTTACGGTTTACAATTAAAAGAAATTATAACATGTTTACTCTGCGCTTGTTAGCTCTATTAAAACAACATCTTCACTTGAAAAGGCGAGTTGATAGTATTGTTGACAGATGCAGTTGTTGTAAACATTCTACTATCTAAAGAGCTGTTTCTGCGTGCCTTGGTACTCGTATAATGCTTGTCTCCTATAGGTCATGAACAAGTTCAGAAAAGAGCTGCAAGGTTCATTACTAGCGAATATTCACAACTGACAAGAGTAACACCAATAGCCAAATCACTTAACCTAGAAATACTAGAGCACAGAAAGGCAAAGAGTAAAGTAGTAATAATACATAGCCTAACGCATTAAACTCTAATTTAGAAATAAAACCCAATAACAATCTGTTACAATGCTCAGATAAACATAAGGACACAAACACTTTATTTAATTTTTTTTTAAAATAACGTGTTAGTGATCAACATCCTTTTCATTAGCATTTATTCCAAACACAAAATTACTAAACGTTCACATGAATTATTATCTAAAAGTTATCATTTAGAATTAGATCTAGCACCTACTATAAATTAAGTATATTTATTTATTAATTTATTAATATTTTTACAGAACATAACTTGTTTGGCATTAGACCTGCTGTAGAATCAAATTTGGATACCTTATTTCTTAATTAAAGGGAAATAATCAACCCGTTTTTCTTTGCACTTATATTTCTAATATTATGTATCTTATTTTTCTTTTATCGAAGAATAAATTGCTTACAATATATAACTTTGGAATGATCAACTGTTTAAGATTGCTGAAAAATATATGAATGTTTAATAATTATATGATTAAAGAATTTATATTTATATTATTGATACATTTTGGTTTTTAAATCCAATGAACCGAATACTTAATTTTTTTGCCTTGACATTTTGCTTTCTGGCGGATGCAATTTTCTGGAGACTAAACCAATTATTAATGAAGACACAGAGCGTCCATTTTAGAAATAGCCATGCCCACCGGGTCAGAGCGTCCATTTTAGAAATAGCCATGCCCACCGGGTCAGAGCGTCCATTTTAGAAATAGTCATGCCCACCGGGTCAGAGCGTCCATTTTAGAAATAGTCATGCCCACCGGGTCAGAGCGTCCATTTTAGAAATAGTCATGCCCACCGGGTCAGAGCGTCCATTTTAGAAATAGTCATTCCCACCGGGTCAGATCGTCCATTTTAGAAATAGTCATTCCCACCGGGTCAGAGCGTCCATTTTAGAAATAGTCATGCCCACCGGGTCAGAGCGTCCATTTTAGAAATAGTCATGCCCACCGGGTCAGAGCGTCCATTTTAGAAATAGTCATGCCCACCGGGTCGAAACGTCCATTTTA